>JAOQMP010106550.1:0-14547 GCA_027563575.1 Erythroxylum pedicellare
TTATATGTATGATCATTATATATCTAGTCAAAAGGTACCAAGATTCTTTTGTAGGTAATATACATATAAATAGAGATGTATGGAAAACAAGTATATTATTATAATATAAATTAATTAGTTCACAGTTGAATAATCAAGTTAGTCGCTTGATTATGGTTTAAACTATAGTGTTGCGATTTATCTCCATGTAAGTAAAAGGAGTTTACTTCAAGGGAATGATGGGTTTCATATCATGATAGTGGTTGAATATTGATAATAGAACTATTAAATGAATTTGGAATTAAGTATGTTTTAAAGAATAAAGCGGGCCTTTACTTTAATCTTAAAACATACAACTTAAGCATTCGCTTATTATAGACCACAATCTTGATGAATGGTGAACTCATATATGTTTCATTATAATTCTTGATCTGATCAGAATGAATTTTTATAGAGTATTAATCCAGTGTCTGCATGTTGGAATTATTAATTGAAATATGTATCAGGGAGCATTCACTCAAATAAAGAGTTTATAGTGATATCATCACTTCTAGATGTTTTAAGGGGATTTGGTAATTAAACTGATGCCAGTAGTTTGATGGACTACGTAGCCATCAAGTTTTAACACCAAGATGAGATCTTGTGTGTTAGTCACCATATAACGTAAAACGAGAGATCTAGAAGGAAAAACCAACAAAAGGGCAAAACAGTAATTTTACCTTTTATTGTGCTGATGGTTATAATAAGGTTCATAATAAGCTTTACAATTAGACATGGAATCTGGGTTCTCATAATATTTAATAATTCAAGAGTTCAACTAATTGTCTTTAGTGTAATGACATTTAGTTAATAAGCTAGAATTAATTCTAATGAGATTAAATTAATTCAGGGCTTATTTGAGCGTGAATTATCTAAGTCTAATAAGATTTCCCAATTGGCTTCAAGGAAGGTTATCAAGCTAAGTAAGAAATAAAAATTGAGTTTTTAAATCCCATGATTGAATGTTGGGCTTGTACTAATTAATGGTTAATTAGAAGCTTAAATGAACATTTAGAAATAGGCTAGAGTTTGGTTTAATTTAATTAATTAGATTCATTATATTAAAACAAAATTCTTAAAGAAATGAAGCTTATTTTCGGTTTTTAATGGCTGAATGTGCAGCTGCACATTTAGTATTGAATTGCTAAATAAAGATGGTATTTATCATGCTTTATTATCATTAAATGGAGTTATGATCTTACCATTAAAAGGTTTAATGGTTATCTTTTAATGATAGAATGTAATGTAAACTTTTTAGCATTCTTTTGATTAAAGATGAAATATGTGTATTGGATGGATCATCTTCCATTTTTTATCACTAAAAATTCGAAATTGATAGGTCTCATATTAGGTGATTGATCTTTTCATGTAGCCATCTTAAAATAAATGAGAAGTGTCTCATTTAATGGCTTCTTTATGTTGATTAAAGAAAGGTATAATGCATTAGAAGCTCTCCCCTTCTTTCTTTTCATGCATAACTGAAATTGAGGTGTGTAAGAAAGTGTTCTTACATTGTTTTGACCAACTCTCTCCTCTCACTTATGCATGGCAAAAACCTAGAATGAGAAGTGTCTCATTGTTTCCTTCTTTCTTATAAGAAAAATCTCCTCCAAACATTTCTTCTCCTTTCCCACCAAAGGATATTATAACCAAGTTATCCAATAAGAACAAGTGGTAGATCAAAATGGTTGAGGATACAACAATAAGGAGAGGATAGATTGACAAAGGAAAGGATTCAAAAGCAAGAAGAAGGAGAGAATAACACAGTGATGAGTTAAAGTTGTAGTAAAGGAGTCGATAATAATCTCTATCTTGTTTATATTTATTATTATCCTTATACCATATCATTTATAGATTGGCATAATGATTTGGATATAATGCTTTTGCTGTAATTTAGATTTCTAAAAAGTTTTGAAATCTACCATTTCTCCAAATATGGCACTCTTTCTTTTTCTGATCTAACATGATCATGATTGTTGGTTATTATAAGTCATCCTCCGGAGGAGACGGAGTCATCGAGTCAACTGACCTCGAGTCAATAGTAGCCAACAGAGAGTCTCCTATGCCCTAGTCTGAGCCAATACCTTAGAGAATACTTGAAACGAGAAAAAGGAGGTATGACAAACTAAGAAAGCAGGGGGTTGTGGACTTCTACGGTAGTACAAACCTTATCAAGACAAAGAGTTGTTTAGAAAGGAAAGATAAAATATTAGACAAAATGGATTATGAATTGGATGAGTGGTTTGATTATGCTGTCTCGTTACTGCAAGGCCTAGCTTACTAACTGTAGAAGAGTGTTCTTGGTAGTTCGGTCCGACCTTACAGACTGATGGTGGAACCTCACTGTAATCGAGTATGAAGTGTGGTTCAATAAATTGATGGGGTATGCTATAACCTTGATCCCAACTGAGGTGGACAAATGTAGACAATTCAAAGTGGGGTTGAGTATGGAAATCAAAGCGAGGTTAGCAATTACCGATTTGGGCAGCTTCATTGAGCTAAGAGCTACTTCAATCAGAATTGAGTTGTTACTGAAGGATGAACGAGGTGAGTATAGGCAAGAGTTCATAATGAAAAGGCCTGGTAAATTTCAAGTTAATTTTGGCAGAAATTCAGTAAACGCCAGAGTAAATCGTCACGATCATAGCTGAGATAGGGACAATCAGGGTTTAGGCTGAGAGGTGGATTTAGTTATTCTAGTGGAGTTCATGCGTCTAGAGGGCAGTCTTGTAACAAGCATCCACCACAGATGCCTAGCTGTGAGCATTATAGGAAGAGACATGGTGGTGAATGTTGGAAGCTATCAGGGGCTTTCTTACGTTATAGCTCCTTCGAGCATCAGTTTAGAGATTATCCTACTATCATTGGAGCACAGTTAATAGTGAGAGGAGGAACGGTAACTGAAATAACTATTTAACAGAGTAGAGTTAGTGGAGTGGGACAGAGAGGCAGAGGCAAAGGTAAAACAAGTTCTGCAAGTCCTAGTTCCAAAACTGAGGTGCAAAGCAATCAATCGCAGTCTTAGGCTAGGATCTATGTCATTACTAAACAAAAGGCCCAAGACTCCCCAAATGTTGTTGCAGGTATGTTACATGTCTTTCATTTAGAGGTATTTGCATTGCTAGATCTGGGATCTACACATTCATTCATCACACCACATCTTGCATCTAGACTGTATTGTAAGAGAGAAATGTTAAAATGTAGCCTAGTGGTGAGTACTCCAGTAGGGAGTACTACAGTAATTGGGAAAGTATGTAAAGAGTGTATTATTTAAGTTAATCAGGCTGAGTTAAAAGCTAACCTAATAGTCTTGCAATTGAGAGAGATAGATCTTATCTTAAGTATGGATTGGCTTACTGCACATAGGGTGGTCATGAACTGCTAGACTAAAGAGGTAATTATTGAATCTCCTAATCAGCCGAGAGAAATATTTTAAGGTATTAGTCAAGTAGTACGAGCCAAGCTAATGTCATCAATGAATGCTCTTATATTGATTCAAGGGATATGTGAGGCTTACCTACTTAGGTAACTGATACCCAGATTGAGCAGACAATTTAGGATATTCCCGTTGTCATAGAATTTTTAATGTGTTTCCCACTAAATTTTGGGGACTAACCCCAAATAGGGAGACAAAGTTTTCTATCGATTTTGTTCCAGGTACCGCTCCTATATCAATTCCTCCATATAGGATGGCACCTGTAAAACTTAAGGAACTTGAGACTCAGTTACAGGAGTTATTAGACAAGGGCTTCATCATACCCAGTGTGTCACTTTGGGGAGCTCCAATGTTATATGTAAAAAAGAAAGATGGGACCTTGAGATTATAAATTGATTATAGACAGTTAAATCGAGGGACAGTAAAGAATAAGTACCCATTACTGAAAAATGATGATTTACTTGATCAACTACAAGGAGCTCAGGTGTTCACTAAATTGGTTCTGAGACCAGGATATTATTACTTGAAGATAGAAGAAGCTAACGTACCGAAGAATACATTCCAAACTAGAAATGGGCATTTTGAGTTTTTAGTAATTCCTTTCAGATTGATGAATGTTCTGGTGGCTTTTATGGCACTGATGAATAAGGTATTTCAACCTTACCTAGATCACTTAGTGATTGTACTTATTAATGACATTTTGGTGTATTCGAGAAGTAGAGAGGAGCATTATAAACAATTGAGGCTAGCTCTATATATTATGAGGGAGAAACAATTGTATGCTAAGTTCAGTAAGTGTGAATTTTGGCTTCATCAAGTGGTTTTTTTGGGTCACATAGTGTCTGAATAGAGTATTCAGGTAAACCCAAAGAAAGTTGAAGTAGTAATGAAGTGGGAAGCACTAAGGAATGTATTTGAGATGTGGAGTTTTCTTAGATTAGCGGGATATTATCGGCAGTACTACAATAATTGGGGAAGTATATAAAGAGTGTATTATTTGGATTGATCAGGCTGAGTTGAAAGCTAACCTGATAATCTTGCAATTAAGAGAGATAGATCTTATCTTACATATAAATTGGCTTATTGCACATAGGGCAGTCATGAACTGCTACACTTAGGAGGTAATTATTGAATCTCCTAATCAGCTGAGATAAATATTTTGAGGTATTAGTCAAGTAGTGCCAGCCAGGCTAATGTCATCAATGAATGCTCTTAGATTGATTCAAGGGGGATGTAGGCTTACCTAGCTTATGTAACTGATACCCAAATTGAGTAGACAATTTAGGATATTCCCATTGTCATGGAATTTTTTGATATGTTTCCTACTAAATTATCGGGACTACCCCCAGATAAGGAGACGGAGTTTTCTGTCAATCTTGTTCTAGGTACCGCTCCTATATTGATTCGTCCATAGGGATGGCACCTGTAGAACTTAAGGAACTTAAAACTCAATTATGAGTTATTAGACAAGGGCTTCATCATACCCAGTGTGTCACCTTGGGGAGCTCCAGTGTTGTTTGTAAAAAAGAAAGATAGGACCTTGAGATTATGCATTGATTATAGACAGTTAAATCGAGGGACAATAAAGAATAAGTACCTATTATTGAGAATTGATTATCTACTTGATCAACTCTAAGGAGCTCAGGTGTTTACTAAATTGGATATGAGATCAAGGCATTATCATTTGAAGATAGCAGAAATTGACATACTAAAGAATGCATTCTAAACTACATATGGGCATTTTGAGTTTTTAGTAATGCCTTTCAGATTGACGAATGCTCTAGCAACTTTTATGGCACTGATGAATAAGGTATTTCAACCTTACCTAGATCATTTTGTGATTGTATTTATTGATGACATTTTAGTGTATTCGAGAAGTAGAGAGGAGCATTATAAACAATTGAGGCTAGTTCTACAGATTATGAGGGAGAAACAGTTGTATGCCAAGTTCAGTAAGTGTGAATTTTGGCTTCATCAAGTGGTATTTTTGGGTTACATAGTGTCTGAACAGAGTATTCAGGTAGACCCAAAGAAAATTGAAGCAGTAATAAAGTGGGAAGCACTAAGTAAGTTATTTGAGATTGGAGTTTTCTTGGATTAGCAGGATATTATAGGCGGTTTATCGAGAGGTTTTCATTAATCTCAGCTTCTTTGACAAGGCTTCTAAAGAAGAATTTACCCTTCAAATGGATGGATGAGTGTCAAAAGAATTTTGAAAAATTAAAACGTCGATTGTCTACAACACCGGTGTTAGTTATTCCATCTAGAATAGAAGGACTTGTAGCATATAGTGATGGCCCACACCAAGGATTAGGGTGTGTTTTGATGCAGTATGGTAAAGTGATTGCCTATGCATCGAGACAGATGAGACCTCATGAATTCAATTATCTGATTCATGATTTAGAACTTACTGCAGTGGTATTTGTTTTGAAGATTTGAAGACATTATCTGTATGGTTAGACATTTTAGATATTCACATATCACAAAAGTTTAAAATAATCTTTAAGTATCATCCTGGTAAAGCTAATGTTGTGGCTGTTGCCTTAAGTAGGAAATCTAATATTAGTGTGGCACATATTCAAACCTCGAGATTACCGAATCTAATCCAATTGAGAGCCTTAAATGTTGAGTTAAATTTGGGGCAGAATGAGGCATTATTAGCTACATTGAGACTTAGGTCCTTATCACATGAAAGGACTAGGAAAGCTTAAAATAAAGATCCAGAATTTGAGAAGCTTATTGAGAAGTTAAAAATAAATTTAAATTCTGAGTTTGAATAAAGGGATAATACATTATGGTTGAAATAGAGATTGTGTGTACCTGATGTTGATGATTTGAGGAGTAAGATTTTGGAGGAAGTTCACTTAGCAACTTATGCTATACATCTTGGTACTACCAAAATGTACAATACGCTGAAACAGTACTTCTGATGGCTAGGGATAAAGAAGCAACTAGAGAAGTACATTGCTAAATGTTTGATTTGTCAACAGATTAAAGTTGAGCCTCAGCCTCTGGTCGAAAAGTTACAGTGATTACCTATTCTAGAGTGAAAATGGGAGAGAATCACTATAGATTTCATCAGGGGTTTACTGAGAACTTAGGCAACATGATGCCATATAGATTATTGTTGATAGATTGACGAAATTAGTCCATTTCTTATTTGTACGAGAAAACAATACATTGGATCAATTGACCTAGAGGTATGTTAATGAGGTAGTTGGTTGGATGGAGTTCCATGTATGTCTAATCGGGATCCCAGATTTACTTCTAGATTTTGGGGTAGTTTATAGACAGCATTGGGTACGAAATTAAATTTCAATACAGCATTTCATCCTCAAATAGATGGACAGAGTGAGAGGACTATTAAGACTATCAAGAAGCATGGGATCAATATGTAACCCTTATTGAATTTGCTTACAATAATCATTACCATAGTAGCATTGGTATGGCTCTATATGAGGTGTTGTATGACAGAAAATATCGATCGCCAGTGTATTGGGATGAAAAGGGCCTAAAGATTGTTGAAGGCCCAGAATTGGTCCAAGACATTGTTGATAAGGTAAAATTGATCTGCAGTAGAATTAAAGTGGCCCAAGCTAGATAGATAAGTTATGTAGATCAGCACTGAAGGACATAGAGTACCAAGTGGGAGACAAAGTGTTCTTAAGAGTGTCACCTTGGTGAGGATTCATAAGGTTCAGTATAAAGGGTAAGTTGAGCCCTAAATACATTGGTCCATATGAGATTATTGGGAGAGTTAGACCATTGGCATACCGATTAGCATTACCAACAGAAATGGCTCATATTCATAATATATTCCACGTTAGCATGCTCGGGAGATATCGAACAGATATGACCCATGTGATACCTACACAAGAAGTAAAGATTTCAAGTAATTTGAGTTATATAGAATAACTACTCAAGATAATGGGATATCAAACTAAACAATTAAGAAATCGAGTAATACCATTGGTTAAGATTCTTTGGAGAAATCATTTGAAAGAAGAAGTCACATAGGAAACCGAAGAAAACTTGAGAAGATAGTACCCCCATCTGTTTGATCAATCAAGTAAGAATTTTAAGGATGTAATTTCTTAAAAGGGGAGAATTGTAATAACCTGTCTCTTTACTTAGGAATTAGGCTAGCTACATATGTCATGTTCTATGAGAATACATGAAATGCATTACATTTGCATACATTATATTAGCATACATAAATGAACCATGATTCAAAGACATTGTAAAAATAGTATATGCACTCATTTGACATATCCCGGGGTATGAAAGATCTTAAATGATTATGATGCAATTGTGTATTGATTATTTCTTGAATTTTGTTTTAGAGGGATTATAATTAATGAACTGGGAATTTATTGTTAAAATTGAGTGATGGATAAGGTGATATGTGCATCAAGTCTAAGAAAATGTTAAAGGACAAGACAAAATGATACATAAGAATATAGGTTGAATGAGCCTATGAAATGGTGACATGTGGCATTATTAATAAAGTGACAAATGGCTTGAATAAATGAGTGGCAAATGGTGGTATAGTTGTATGACATACGGCATAGTGATTAAGTGAAAAATGGACTAGTTATGGATTGATAATTGGTAATGTAAGAGGAAGACACAAGACTTGGCTCTTCATTTGACAAGAGGCAAGGCTTGTGTCCCACCTCTCCACCATGCATTTGTAACCAACGAATTTCACATTTGAAAGACCATCTTTCTTCATGTTTTTAGTCTTATGTCCTCTCCTTCATCTCCTTACCAATGACATCCCCACACAACCTCCCAAAAATCTTGACTTTTGTCAAATTTTGTTTCCTTCATCTTGTATTTAGAAACCCTTCTCATTCTATCTTATTCTTGGAGTATGTTTGAATGGTAGAGAGGCTTGCTGAGCTTGTTATTTAAGGAGACTTTAGGTTGAGCAAGTAAGTAATTGATTTCCTTATTATGTTATATATAAGCATAACATGCATGGAGATTGATTAGGGGTGAATTGAGATAACTTGCATATAGGATTGATTATGAGATGTGCTTGAAACTTAATAAGTGAATTGGTTTTGTTCTTAACGTTTGGAAACTCTAAGTTATAGATTATTTTAGGGATGAATTGATAAGGAATTGAAGAATTTTTAAGGTATAAATTGTGGTGAAATTGATGAACTATCATAAAGGCGTCAAAATTTATAAGAAAAGTTAAAAAGATTAAGGTGGAATTTTCGATTCACCTATCCCACGATCGTAGGAATTATGTGGTTTCTTCCCATGATTATGGAAATGCTTGGCTAAGTGGAAAAATTGTGTTTTGTGTTCTTGTTGAATCATATAAGGATAATACACTATACATTGGTGCTTTTAGACTTGATTAGGGCCTAAAATGAACTTAGTTGGTGTTGAATCAATTTGTTAAATGTTTGATGAATTTAGGTTGATAATTGATGTTATAACTTAAGGATTGGATTGTTTGATATCAATGTATATGAAATTGAGAAGTGTGTGTTGTTAATCATTTAAGATGTCTTTATTAATCCAGATGTGATTCAAAGGATATAGGTAATGCGTTAGGCATGAGTGAATGAGAATTAGGAAATTTTGAAAATATAATGCTAGAAAAGGATTGGTGAATGTATGATTGACAAATAGAGAGTAACCAAACTTACTTAAGGTGTAACCTAATTGCAAAAACAAGATATAGACATACTATGATGAATGAATGAGTAAGACTTGTGAATAAGGTTACATACCCGGGATAGTCAATTACGCATGCATTAAAGATGACACATCTAAATACATATGATTGAGTATTCATTTTGGTTAAATAAATTAATGATGTGTAAATATGTGCGTATTACATGATATAAACTCTCAAGTACATCGTCAACATCCAGATATTGTCGGATCGGCAAGGCAATAACTTATTAGAGCGTATTATGAGTAACCTAGATGTGTGACCTCGATTTAGAAACATGTTAAGTTCTTAATGTTTTGATTAAACTTTATTTTTGTATATTGATTTGATATTGATATAATTGTGACATTGATGATTCTCGATAATTAATTTTCTAAGGTGTTTGATATTCGGGGCTGTATTGGGAGTGTTTGTGATTTGAATGTGAATAAGGAAAATGAATTCTCAACTATATATTGAATGTCGAACATAGATCTGATGAATTATGGTAATTGAATGTGTTTCTTGACTGAAAGTGATTAATGATATATTATGTTAAAATGTTGTACTTCATTACATGAATATGTATGTTCACATAAAGGAGTTGTGATCGGAGCAGCCAACGTGAAAAGAGCTTTAAGCTCATAAATGTGCACACAAAACCACAGGCTTAACTATTAATGAGCCCGGTATCCACAATAGGTACGGGATAGTATTTAAAATGAGCCCGGTATCTGCAATGGATGTGGGACTGTTAAATAGGTGCTCAGCCACAACAAAAATTAAAAAAAAATGGAGTCTCATGTGCATTTGCATATACATAGCCTTACATATATTCTAAAAATGATTGGAATGAACCATTGATTTGTGTTCAATAACGATATGAAATACTTGTGTATCTATCGATAATATAAATGCTTAATATAAGTGACATGATAAATGAGAATTGATTTTTTAATAATGTGATATATTCGTGAAATTGGTTATTTAATCGTGATATTTGTATTTTGAAGTGAGTGAGCACATCGTTGATTGTGCACTCACTGAATTCACAAACTCATCAAAATTGTAACTTAGCTTTTAAGGCAATCTAGTAGTAGCCTAGTATTGTCCATTTTGGAACCAAGAATGGCTCTAAGGCCTAGTCAGCTGATTCTAAAGTGTCTAATCAAATTATTTTAGTCTAGTACCTAGTTTTATGTTGTACATATTATATAAGGTTGTGAACTTTCACATGTTATATATGTTATAAACATGAATTTTGAGTGTAATTAATGTTTATGTTTGTTAATCAAATGCAAAGAATCACATATGCTTTGTAATGTAAATACTATAGAATGAAATGACAATGTAAGCTTATGACAATGAGTGAAATGAGGAAAGCTAGTTCTTTGAAACGCTTATGTTCTATATGATGTCATAATAAGTTGATGTGACTACTTTAACATGCCGCTTCAATGGGATATGTGCTCGGATATTCTCTAGAATGTTGGTATATGCTCTATAGGTGTGATATGTTACATGAATTGTGATTTAGATAAATTACACTCAATTGACATATTTCGGGGTTTGAAATTAAAATGAATGTGACATGAATGTGCAATTCTAATGTCTTGTAGTTTAGATTACCAATGGAAAGAATTGGTGGACTATAATTGGTAACTTGGAATTTATTTTGAGAAATTTATTAATTAAAATGTACATTTGGCATAGGAAATTAATCAACAAATGGGAGCAATAATTGAGTGACAAATGGCTTGGATAAATGAGTGAAAGATGGCATTATAGTTGTTTGAAAAATGGTCTGGCATAATTGTGACATTTGGCAACCTCATTGAAAAACGTGTGTGCTAGCTAGGGAGAGGACATATGGCTTATGTCTTTATGTAACAAATGTCCCTAAAGCAAGAAGATTCATCTTACACATGGCATGTCTCAAACATTGGTTTTGTTTTCTGCTGCTCACTTTCTGCTATGGTTCATCTCTCTTCTCCCTCTCACCACCTAAACTCACTTCTCCTTTATAGCTTTGATTTTCTACTTTACTTATGATCATAATCACTTTAAGAACTATACAAGTTCCTACACAAAGATAACTAAAATCAATTATCATCTCTTTGCCTTTGCTGAATCCATAATACTTCCATCTTGTACTTAGATGATCTTGCATACATGGAGGGCTAAGTTAGACTTGATGAATTGGTGTGGAACTTGATCTAAATAAGTAAGTAAAAGATTGATATTTATGGCATGTTATAATAGAGAATTTATGATGATGAAATTAGGATGAATTGTATATGATATTAATGATGAATTATACTGGAAATTTCTGCATGAACTTGGATACTTTTTTGTTGTGTTCTTAATGTATGAATAGTAGGTTATGGATTGTTTTATGGATGAATTAGATTAGGATTTGAGGTGAATTTATGTTAAAGAAAGGTGTTGATACAGTGATCTTGAAAAGATAACAGAACTAGGATACATGATTAATAGTGAATGATAGTTTTTGTTTTAATTTTAATGTGTGAAAGATAATGATTTGTGAGTTCTCTAATGAATGATTTTTTAGTTAGCTTTGGACATGAATTTCATAAGGGATTGAAGCATGAATAAGGTATAATTGAAGTGAAATTGATGCACTTTGGTGAAGGTGTGTTGGATAGAGTATGAAGGAGCAAAATTTGGAAGCAAAATGAAGGTTATGGGTGAGTGAACCTTCAGTTCACTCATTCCATGATCATGGGATTACTAAGGCTCCTTCTTATGGTCATGGGAAGTAGTTTGGAAGGAGAAAAGGTTGGTTTTAGGCAATTGGTGGACTATATAAGGTTAAGACACTTTATAATGGTGTAATTGGACTTGATTGGGGCTTGAAATGAACCTAGAAAGTTACTTGATTAAATGATTAAGTGTTTGATAAGTTTAAGTTGTTAATTAAGGTTATAAATTAAGGAACGGAATGATTGATATCAATGTATATGAATTTGAGAAGTAAGAGTTATTAATGGTATAAAGATGTTCATGTGAATGGAAATGTGATTCAAAGGATATAATAAATGAATTAGGTATGATTAAATGAGAATTAGGAAATTATGTGAATACTTAATGCTTGGAAAGAATTGATAAATATATGATTTATGAATTTAGGGTAATCAAACTTACCTAAAGCATAACCTAATTGCAAACAAGTTATATACAGGCCATGATGAATGAATGAGCAAGATTTGAGAATAAGGATACATTCTCGGGATAGTCAGTTGAGTATACATTGAAACATGATCTATATACATATGAATGCTTGAGTAATCATATGGTTGATAACTTAATGAATTGTGAACTATGTGTGTATATTGCAAGAAGATAGATACGCAAGTGATTGCCAACATCCAGACATTGTCGGTTAACCAAAGCAATAGCTTATCTGGAGTGTATTGTGAGTTGACCTAGATGATCCTTACTACAACTAAATTGTTTTTGTTTAAATTTTAGTTACTGAATTGCTACTTATATAATTGTGATATTCTGGACATTATTGGTCCAAGGAGCTTGATATTGGGGAATGTATTGGAAATGCTAACTGATTTTATATGAATAAGGAAACATGTACTCAATTAAATGTTGAATGTCATACTTAGATCTGATGATTATGATAACTAGCTGTGTACATTGAAAGAAAGTGATTGATAGCATATTATGTAGAATGTTGAACTCCATCATATGAATATGCATGATCAGATAAAGGATTTGTGACCAAAGTGACCAATGTGAAAAGAACTTAAAGATCATAACGTGTATAAAGAGCCATAAGCTCAACGTTTAATGAGCCCGGTATCCACAATAGTTACAGGACAAAAATTAAAATGAGCCTGGTATCTACAACAGTTACAGCACAGTTAAATAGGCGCTCGGTCACAACAAAGTAAAAATAGAAGTGAGTCTCATATACATTTGTATCTATATCTTTACATGTGTTCATAAGATTGATTATAAATAAATGTTGAATTTTGTTGATATAATGATGTGTAAAGCTTGCGAACATGTTGATGATATGAAGAAGCGAGATAAATGATTGGATTGTTTTGAAATGACTCTATGAAGTCTTTGTATTCATAATATACTTATTGAAATATGATGAGTAACGTGATATATATGGGATTTGAATTTGGATTAGGTGTTATACTAATTGAATTGTGTTTTATACATGAGATGATGGTTCACTCGTTGAGTTTGCAAAACTCATCAAAATTGCAATGTTGACTTTTAGGTACTGAGGAGATCTAGCTTCTCTAACTAGTTTAGTTGAAGTAGCTTCTGCATTTAGACATGTTTTAGTGTCAGGATCAATTGTAACTACAAATGTCTTAGTTATTGATAAGATTGAATTATCTTATATTTTCTTATGTATTTCCATGTGATTTCAATCCTATTCTCAAGATAAAATACTTAATTTGTGTCCAATTTATGTTAACTTCTAGGTTGGATATGATGATATATTTGAGATCAAAAAGAGCAGATTTTCAAAGGAAATTGGAGCACAATTGAAAAAAAAAATTGGTGGCTGCGTTTCATGCAACAACACATGCGTTGATGCTACGCAACATGGACGTAGCGTGCACAGTGTTAAACGCTGCGTTGCTATAAAACATAGCAACATAACGTTAAACGTTGCATCCATGCATTTAAAATGCATACAGAGTAGCAGACGCAAGCAACGTAGGGGGATTTAAAAAGGAAGCTCACCTTTATTCATCATATCAAGAGGCTACAGTGTCGGCACGAAAGGGGAAGAAACGAAGCACTGAAGCAGGAGCTGTTGGAGACATTGGAGGGCTAAGCCACTCTTGGAGAATAAAAATAAACATGGAGGGCTAGTTTTCCAACGCCGGCTCAACGAGAATATCGACACCTAGTCACGGTTAAGCTATTTCTATCATTTTGAAGTTGTAATTTCTTTTCGGATTGTTATGTTATTGGTATTGATTTGGATGGTTTTAGGATTAATGATCTTAATATATTTTTTGATTGTTTTATTTCAAACCTATTGCTAAACACATTGATTATAATTTGTAATCGTTACTTTTGATGTCTATGAGTAGCATTTAAGGATTGTTAATCGTTAGGAACAACATAACTTAGGTTGGATAATCTGAACGTGTGATATTACTGCCTATATTGATCGTTTTCCAATTCATAATGCGACTGCCAAATTGAATTTAAAGATCGTACCCTAGGTTATTTGATAGTTAGGTTTAATTAATGATCATATCTTGATTAAATGCAACCTAAGGAAAAACCAAGATTTGCATAGCGTTCTATTAGTCTCGGATCAATAATCTGAAAAGAATTATAAAGACTTTAGCTTGAAGAAATATGCTTGATTGTGTTTAGGTCGAGATTGACCCTAGAACCGGAC
>JAOQMP010106558.1:0-14547 GCA_027563575.1 Erythroxylum pedicellare
AATCCTAATAATAATAATGATGATAATAATAATAATAATAAGATAATTAATTTCGTATAATAAAATTAAATAATAATAATAAGTTCAAATTTTATAATAATAATAAATAATAATAATAACAATAATTTATAATAATAATAATAGTAATAATAATGATGATGATGATGATGATAAGTATAATAATATAATTAAGAATAAAAAATTGCTTATGTAGGAGGAGGGGTATTTCTGGAAGTTACTTATGTGTTTTGCTTCAAAGACAGGAACAAGAAATCTTATGCCGCAGTCTTAGAAGGAACAAAAAATTTATGTCCCTATGCTCTGGAGTTAAAACAAAAATAAGTAGGGACAGCAAGCAAACACTGCCAGGTACAAAATTTTTGTGTCCCTATCCTTTGTCTCCATCAATGGAGACATCATCCAAATGCTACGTTATAGTTTCTTCCTAGTACCATGATAATTCTTCACCAATACCATGACAATTCTTCTCCAACACTGTCAACTTTAACAACTTTTGCAAAAGCTCTTATCACAAACCAAAGGAGAAAATCATAGTAAACACTCACGAAGATGAAGAGAATAGCCACACCAAAATCAAAAAATAGATGGAGATAAAGTGGCCATACTAACCGTACAATATAGCCACATACCAAGCATTAAAAAAGCTATGAAAAGGTGCATGGTCCCATATTTATCAACAATACTACAAATTTTGACTAAATGTGCAGAAGAAAATGATATCTCAAACTTAAACAACTAAAAAACCAAAGAGGAGTTTAAGTAAGAAATATGGATGGTTATTCCACTCACCGAACACTCAAAATTTTAGGAGTCAAAAACTTCTTCATAAACGTTACAACTTTCCATGTAAAATGAACATAAAAACAACTTCTTTCATTACACTACGCTCTATTTAAGGAGGATCCATAACAAAATCCCATTCTGACTTAAATGGAGGCCTCTATCAATTCAAAAATCAAATGACAAGCTTTAAACTTCCCTCTCGGTAGAAACATCATCATTATATATTAACCATTATCTTCTGTATGTACTTTTTCAAGCTTAAGCAACTTAGAGACTAAAACATGTATCTAATTATATCTTACCATGGAAACTAGGATTCTTACTAAGATGTATCACACTATGGCTATCACAAAATAAAACATACCTCTTTTAATTACAATTGAGTTCTTAAATATAATTTTTCATCCAAAGCAACTCTTTACAAGCTTTAATTTTAATGGTAAAGCTATTTGGATGAAAGAAATACTAGAATATTCTGAGATAAAAGCATAATAGAAGAACAATTCAACAGCTTAAATTATGCAAATTAGAAGCTACTTGAACTTATACAAGTCGAGATTTCATAAAGAAGACATAACCATTGTACTAGAATGTGGAATGTGTAGGCATATTAACATCTGAAGAAAGTTGTATCTAGGCTTATAATCTTATATTTGCTTGGCTTTTGTCATGTATAGCTCTTTGTATCTACAGTGTAACTCATGCTTGCTATTATTGACTTAATTCATTATCATTTCCTAAAAAAATATAGTTTCATAACCTAGATTACCATGCCATAACTACTCTTATAAAGGTAATCAAATAGCTTAAAGTCACTTTTCTTGAGTCAATATCACCCGTCAGGTTTAAGTTAGTGTACTTAGAAAGAATTGTACTTCCTACTTTAAGACATCGTTTTAAACTAAAAATGTCTCAAAGATATTTCACAATCCATTTTACAACATTCCAATGCTCTTTATCTTTATTAGACAGAAAATGAATAACTATACTTGCGTGAACAATATGAAGCCTTTTACTAACATATCAAATTTCCTACTATTAATGCACAAGGAATATTCTATGTGTTATCTTTCTCTTTCGTATTAAATGGAAACTAACCAATTCCAAACCTAAAGTAAGCAATAAGAGTTATGCTTTCTATTTTTAACTATATTTATGTGAATCTAATTAAGTGTTATCACAATGTACCTTTCTTAAGGCAACTATATTTTCTTTACTTCTATATCACAGACAATTTATATAAAATAATTTATCTTGCTTGTCTTATGCCCTTCATTGCAAAAGACTTAGTAATCCTCTTTTTCAACCTGTCAATTATATAATAATTATGACCAATAATCAATATGTCATCAACATAGAGTAATAAAATAATGAATTCATTGTCAAAAAAATTAAAAAAATACATTATGATCAAAAGCAAAGTTCTTATACCCTTGTTGTATTATAGCTGCCTCTAACTTCTTGTACCACAGTTTTGGAACTTGTTTCGAACTATCAAGTTATTCTTTAGGTTAGAAACATAATACACGATTAGTTATATGGGCATGTAAGTGATTGTGTATGTCAATTTTTCCAAAAATCTATAAGCATATCTTGTCCATATAACTTACTTCTATGGTCATGTAGGTTGCAAGGCTACTTAAAACTTCATCTTTGCACTCCTAAATGCTTTTAGTGACTCACATAGTTTCATACAAGGTCGTGATACATGCTCGTATGCACTTCTACATAGATGTGTATGTTGTAGTAACTCCGTTTCTTGCCTTTCGTGTCCCATTTTCATCCTAACTCATCTACTTTTTGTTTCAACTGAGGCAAATAAGATTGGACATCGATAGAATGGCAACAAGGATATATCTTTAGCTCATTTTGGTTCTTATTCCTTTAACTTATACCTAAATCAAAATATGAACCAAAATAAGTTTTTTAAACATACTATAACATTAATCACTAAGAATTAGAAAGAAAATATATAGTCATCAAGAATTTATCAGTTCTCCCTCACTTAAATTTTGGCCATCCTTGGGAAAACTAAAAATTAAAATTAAAAACCTGAACACTTCCTCTTTAACCATATTTCCTAAGAATAAGCAGTCATAAGAAAATAGGAATAACTTTTAATATAATGGCAAGAATTGAGCGTAGATCATTTTTACTCATAATCAATCAATAGCCATTTCCTTAAGAAACTGAGAAATCTAGGGGTAAATTTTGACAAGGCTTAAAAAATAAAATAAATCTACAGGTACATTCAAACACCTTTCATGATCAAGACATTTCATAATTTTGCATATCACTTCAATTCTCCACTGCTAAAGATTCATATGCATAATCCTAAATAAAAGGACTTTTTAAGGTTCTTATGGGGCCAAAAGTTTAGGTGAGAAGTTTTTAGATCATATAATTCAAAAGCTATCAACACTAGCGAAGCATGAAAAACACTTAATGGAGTATCAAGTGAAAAAATTAACATCCACTCAAAATTTGATACCATCAGCTTTGATAAATGTAAAAACTTTGTTTCACAACTTAGATTCAAGCCTTCATACCCTAAACCACATAAAGCAAAAGGAATTAGAAGGAATCACCCATAAAAATAATGATGAACAATACACTATAACTTTAAAGAGTGACTCTTCATAATAACTTCTCCCTTATTTCTATCATAATCAATTCACTCATTTCATACAACCTTAGGAGGAAATATTAATATGAATTACTTTGCCAAACAAATGATTTTCCTTATAAATAACTTATTTTCTTTTATTTTCCTTTTTCTTTTCTTTTCTCTTTTTTTGAATAAAAAATATTTGAAAGAAATTATATCAACAATGGAACACATTAAAAGGAAATAAAAATCATATTTGATTAACCATAACCATCTCGTATATATGCATACCCATATACTTTTGCTCTTGTGCATCTGCAACATCAACAATCACAAATGCTCCAGTAGCTTTAAGGTCTGGTTTAGAAAGTTTGTTAGGTTAAAGGCTTATAATGTGGTTAGCACAAAAAGAAAAGGCTAATGAAGCTCAAGGAGCAATAGGATAAATCATGTTATTAGGTAGGCTACTTGGTTAATGTAGCTTCTAAAACAAAGAATCCCTATATCATTTCCATGTTAATTCATGAGATAAAAATGTGGTCTCAAATAAAATATTAAGGAGTTAAGATGTACATGTCATGAAGGGCACACATAAATAAAAGATGATATGAATGTATCTAAAGACTCAAAATCTCACTGGGTTAAATTCAAATACAAGTCACCACTCTTCTAAAGGAAATGTACACTGACCAACCACAAAATTAAAAATACATGCCCAAGTTACCAGAATTATTCTACTATGTAATTTTAACTATATAATCCTAAAAGTAATAGAAAAAGAGATATTTTTTTTAACAAGCTAGAAGAACTTAAAAGCACCTAAAAAGAGCTTAAAACACATATAAGTGACAAATTATGCACCCCTACATTTAAAACTTACATTGTCCCTAATGTGATATTAGATGTAAGAAATGGAACATTTAACAAAAACAAGAATTGCAAAATTGTAAAAGAAAAGGAGCAAGCTCCCTTTAGGTTACCTCATAAGCAGTGTCTTTGTTTATTATTATATAATCAACTCCAGTTCTCCTCATCACATGATAAAATTTTAATTTCCAAGGATCACGGCTTTTGTATTCTCCACTTAAAATTCTTTAGGATAAGGTTTGAGTAGATGATCACTTACATTCAATGTCTTCCTATTTTTAGACTTTTAATATCTACTGCACTATGGGGAGAGACATTAGCAACCAAAAAGAATCAACCTAATAAGGATGTAATTTATGTGGAAACAATTTATATCTATAGTAATAAAGAAGCACACTTTGATTAATAGTAAAGCTTTTGCTCAAGACATAAGAATGCTTAGTATTCTCTTTAACTGAGATTGCTTCTAGTTTATATATAAATATCTACTTAAAAGCTTCCTATGCTAAAGGGTCAATCATATTAATCAAATTGGTCATCTTAAGGGTGCTTCATCACATCAAAAATATTAAAATGGGTAACTTTCCCATCAAATTCCATTATAAAGGTACCCTTACAAACATCTATCTTAGTTTAGGCTGTGATAAGGAATGATCTCCCTAGTAAAATAGGTATGGGATTATAGGGAGTTTCATATTTCATATCTACCATATAAAAATTAGTAGGAAATATTCATTCGTTTACCTACAAAAGCACATCCTCAATCACCATATCTAGATAAGAGTTAGTATAATAAGTCAATTTTATGATAGCATCAGTTTCTTTCAACAGGCCTAAATTTAAAAAAGCATAAATGGAACAATGCATATTATTAATTGATGCTCCTAAACCTAATATAGCATGTTTAATCACAATGTTACTAATTTTACAAAGAATGGCAAACATGCCAGGGTCCTTACACTTAGGAGTTATTTTCTTTTAACGACTATAGAGACAAACCCATCGTAATCATTTCATTACCTCTTAACTTTTGCTTATTGGTACATAATTTTCTAATGAATTTTATATATCTTGAACCTGTTTGATCATATCTAACAATTGTATATTCACTTCAATCTTTCGAAAAGTTTCCCAAATCTCCTTATCCTTGTTTTCCTGATCTGACTTTGCTAATCTACTAGGAAAAGGTTAGTCTTAAAAAAATTTAGGAATTCATCATTTACCTTTAAACTAGATGAGGTATCTCTTTCTTCTCCCTTCTCAAGTTCTTATTTACTAGCTATCCTTTATGCGATCCTTTTTCGGTCCTCAAGCTTCTTACCACTTCCTAAGATGATTTCACTAACATTCTTTAGATTTATCTAACGATGCGATGGCATTTTTCCTCCTCTTTGGGCTTTTAAAGAGCTGATAGTCACTGCCATCTGGCTCATATAGTTCTATAAATTCTGGATTCTAGTCCTAGTCTCTTGCAATTAATATCATTTCTCCTACTAAAACTATTTTACATCTTGCTAGAATTGCAAAGTGTTAGTAACTATATCTTCAAATGACGAAACTGAGGTAGAAGGGTAGGATTTTTTTCTATGTTAAAATAACTATTCACCCTATGGCCTATGTGAGAAGTAGTCCTACTGCCTATTCCCTCCATAACTCAAGACGGGTTATCTCTCCAACCTCAATTATAGGTGAAGGAATATGGATTGTCTTGATGGGAAAAAATATTGATTATAGCATTAATAAACGTCATATTTCTATCTTGTAGCATTAGACACCCATTTGTTAGATGGTTTGCATTTGTGTATATCACTCAGGCCTTCACCTATGCCTGATCTATAGTAACTTGTCTAACAAAAGATGATAGTTTACCTAAACAATGTTTTATGGATGAGTTGTTTTCCTCATTTACCTGATGAACATCATTACGACTGCTAAAATATTGAGTGTTTATTTCCATACATTATATTAAAGTTCCAGCCTCCATATAAGTCTTTTCACACAATGATCTACCACTTGTTACATCCACCAAGCTCCTATCCATAGGTAACAATTCTTCATAGAAGTATTGAATAATATGTTGTTTCATGATATTGTGATGAGGGTAGCTACTAAAAAACTTATTGAGGTGTTCCCAATACTTATAAAGGAATTCTCCATGATGTTTCTTTATCCAACAAATCTTTTTCCTTATATTAGATTTCTTTAATGTTGGAAAGTACTTTAAAAAATAGCCTCTTCATTTCGTTCCATATGCTCACACTCCATATAGGCAAATCAAAAAGACAATCTTATATTGTATCCTTCAATTAAAATGGAAAGACTATTAATATAATTTGCTCTTATGTCACCCCTAGAGGTTTGATTCCAAGACAAACCATATCGAGCTCTTTAAGATGCTTGTAAGCATCCTTAGCTGCAAAATCATGAAAATTAGGCAAAGGATAGATTAATTCATACTAAAGCTCAAAATTAATATGTTTAATAACATTTGGAAAGCATATGCATAAAGGCCTTTTAGTGAAGTGCGAGACTACAAACTCTTTTAGAGTTCTTATATTAGCTATAGGTTATTCCAAATCAAGTCCTTGCTCTACTTCTAGAGTTATTATGTTTTCCCTATATGACCTTCATATTGTCCTTTCGATCTCGAGTCTTGATGAAAAGATCTTGTCACTACCATACATAAACACTAACAAATATAAAAAAGATTAAGAAACAATTGTAAAAGCCAATTATAAATAAAAATATATACAATACAAAAATGAATATCAAAAACAAAATCTAAATCACTTCACTCCCTGCAACAGTGCTAAAATTATTGATGTGTGTTGAACACATTAAAAATTAAAACCTAACTTTGCATAACTAAATTTACAGTAGTAGTGAATAAGGATCTTATTAACAAAAGTGTGTGTTAATCTTTTGTAATGAATAAACAAGTGTTTAGGATTTTGGGGTTTTGGTTGAATTCAATTAACAAAATAAAAGTAAAAATAATTTAATGATGGTAAATCAAATCAAATAGTATAAAATTACTAGAACTAATCAATGGGTTTTGAATCCATTTCATAATTAAACCTCGACCTTTGCACAAATGTTCACAATCAATTGTCATATGTTATTCTTGTAGCTCTTTTTACTATAAATTAACAAGAACTGCTAACCCTAGTTTTCTCATAGGTTGTATCTAATTAAAACAAGCTCTTTAATCAGGTATAAATATCAAATAACCTAGAATAAAATCTCTAGATTTAATATAACGATTGCATTACAGAATAGGAAAGCATATTAATCTACACAATAACCACATGAGCTTAAGTAATTTAACCTGTGCTACGTTATCTGTAATGATGCTTGACCATTGTTTTACCACAAATGAATCATATGCATAACGATTATTTATTACAATCTATATTTTAGCAATGAGTTCATATATGAATAATCTATTTGGAATATCTAAATCACTCATACATAAATCCCAAAGAATCAATCATTGAATAATATAATAAATTTTAAAAGATAATTAAAAACAACATCACTAAATTAATCAATTCCCAAACATGTTCATCGACCTTGATATCTCCATCGAACTAGAAAATTGAAGTTTAGCTCCTAATAACTCTCCAAAGAAGAAGATCCTGCTTCCTTTGGAGTGTCTAATGTCTTTATGACCTTTTTGGCCTCTTAAATGCCCTTTTATACTTAAAATTAAGGTTGTATAACAATACACAGTCAGCTACACAAGTGTAGAAGTGATCATGTATGACGATTTTGTTAAAAATTGTGAGCATAAATGTTTATAATAAGCTACATGGTTGTGTAACTCACTGACACTATCATATAAGTCCCCACACAACTATGTAGTAGTTTATAGAGATGCTTGAGACTTCATCTTTGCACTCCTATAGTGACTCACACAGTTTTATACGCAACTGTGTATGTGATATACACAAGCGTATGCACCTCTAAATCGGTGTTTAAGTTATAGGACCTCCTTTTCTTACATTTGTTTTCCTATTTTCACCCTTACTTATTTCCTTTTTGCTTCCACTAATGCAAATATGATCGAATAGTAATAAAATGTGCACCAAGGATATGTTTTAACTCATTTTTTGTTTTATTTTCTCTAACTTTTACCTAAAGCAAAATATGAACCTAAATAAATATCTTAAGCATAACATAACATTAATCACCAAGTAGTAGGGAGTAAATATATAATCAATCAAGTACTTATCAATTAATGACTCAGTTGATTGAGTAGAGATTTGATCCTTCATAATAGATTTCACCAAGTTGGTGTTGGATGAGATGTTAATATTTTTTCTAAATATTTTGGAAAGAAATTAAAAACCTCTTAATGTAAATCCTCTTTAGATGCTACATCATAAACTTTCTCATCCTTTACGGAGATAAATTTCTTGGAATTCCTTTCTTGGAAAGAGAGTTATATGGAAGGAATGAGTGATTTTATCTTCTTGGAAAAAGAGTTATATGGAAGGAATGAGTATTTTATCCTTATCTTTTAGCCACAATGCCCTGAACCTTTGCCTCTTTAAACAAATGTTGAATTTTATCATTTGATTATAGTGAAGTAAAGTTAATACTTCCTCTTTCTGTAATTGTCCATTAAAGGGAGCTTCATATAAAGCATATTGAATTGTCTGTCTAAATGTTAGAACATTTCTAATTTTTAATTATTTTAATTCAATTCTTAACCAGTTGTAGCTTTCTTATGCAAATAAATATTTTTTTCCTTTTATGTTCACACTAAGCTCCTTAGAAAATGCTAATTCAAAGCTTTTTATCTTAGTTAAATAATTTTTTAATTAAAATGGGAATTTTGTTATTTGCTAACTCAGAATGCTTTGCACTAGTATTGTAGTATAATAAGAAATTAGATGACAATTAAAAGTTATTTTACTCTCTAAAAAGATCACCATCGATAGATCATTAACCTTAACTTTATCTAATTTCTTCCTTATTATCCAATTACCCTTCTATTTGTTTATCCTCATGTAAATTTTCTCTTCCATTATAAAGGTATTAACCTAGGTTTAAATGGCACAATCTTTAATTTTATCATATGGATTCTTTAAGTTCGCATTACCTTCAACTTCTATTAAATGTGGCATATTGTTGATATCCCTTATGATCATCTATGGCTCATGAATATTTCCACCTATCTCATTAATTTTATTCCATAACGATTTCGTTTAAAAGCTATAATTGAAAGCATAAACAATTGAGTTATGAAAACCTAAATTTTTATGTTTCACCTTAACAAGCAATTGTATTATTTGTTGTTCATAAAGATTATGTAACTTCCATTGCATTGGTATTAAAATCCAGCAATAATATCTTGTTATAATGAAAATTATGGATATTAATAAAGGACTAGTGCTTCTTAAGGAATTATAAATTCTTATAATTGCTCCCTTCGATCTTGGTTTCTAAAAAGCCTATCTAAAAGATTAGTGTATTAGTTGTTGTTCCATAAACATTGGTGCAGGTTCCATTGCATTTGTAATGTCCCGTCCCCATATTAAGGGTTAGAACCCAGATTTCAATAATGGAGAAAATAGCAATGTGAGAGTTAGAAAATTTTGCATTTTCATGCTTAGGAAAATGTCAGTATACATGCATATGGAATTGAATTTTTACACACATAAAAATAATTGTACATGCACTCATTGACATTCTGGCTATAATTAAATTGTCATGAGATTAGTTGAAATTTTATGGATTCGATGTTAAATAATTTTAGATGGTAGATTGAGAATTGTGGTTATAGTGAATGAGTTGAATGAAATGGAGTGGAAAGATTAGAAATAAAATATTTAAGTGTTGGATTTAGTAAAGGAAAATACGTTGGAGAAGTTTACTGAGAATGTATAGTTAGAGAGTAAAATTTGGATTTGAGAGGATGTATAATCTAGTGATGACGTATCGTCTGGTGATGACGTTTCATCTGGTAAGGATTTATCGTCTGGTGAGGATGTATCATCTAGTGAGTACGCTTCGTTTGGTGAGGATGTATCGTCTGGTGAGGACGCTTCGTTTGGTGACGTCATATCGTCTGGTGATGACATCATATCGTCTAGTGCACTGTTCATCTAACCCTATTGTCTGGTCCAAATTTGACCCTCCAGAGGATAGAATTTGCCTTCAAAGTCTTCATAAAAGTTGTAGATCTTGAAGTCCTATTCAAGACCATCTAAAGAACACCTTGATCTGATACTTATAGTGAAAGTTATGCTAGTTGCCCCAAAAGAAAAAGGTTCAATATGATTGAGGACAGAACCTTGTTTGATTCTTTCATCCATAACCTTATCATCCGACCTCTAATTGGAGTGATTATTAGACCAATATATTCCTAACACATTTTTCTATATCTCCACAAAAATTGGTAGCATTCTGAATCGAATTGAAAAAGATTGATTAAATGAAAGTGTGGAATCTGTTGGAACAGTGAAATAGGATTATCTTACTGAACACACTTCAGTATTTTGACTATAATTGGATCTATAGAATTCCAAATGAGATGATTATATTTGGATTAAACTAGAGAAATAGGGATACAAATCAAATAAAAAATTTTGAATTGTGATTCTGTCTCTAAGATGTCAATTTCTGGATGGAAGTTGTATATAGTCTACTATTTTGGACAAGAGCAGTCTGAAATGTTTAAAGTATATCATTCAAATCACTAAACCAAATTGAAGGATTTTAGTGTCAATGGAGACATAAGACATAGGAGAATATGTTTCTAGAAGAAAGTGTTTCAAAATAACTTCAATATCAGGGTCAGAAAGAACATGCAAAATTGACCTGAAATGTTGTGTTTATGGAAAAATCTAAAAATGATTTAATGGGTTATAACTTATGACTGCAGTGGTATTATTGAGTTTTAAACTTAAGTATAAATTATACTTAAGTAAGTCTTAATGAAGGGAAGTGGATAAGTGGATAAGAAATGGACAGGTGTCCTAGCTAAAGTTAAGCTTTAATAACCTTGAAATATAAGTTGTTGTCCTTGTCTTTATCCTTCTTGAAGCTTCTTTCCCTAGTTTTTCTTAAACATAGAGTTTTTCATCAAATATTCACCAAAGTTAAATCTTGCTTTTCTCTATTTGTCATCACTTCCACTTTGACATTTCTTTCTTCTATTCGAAGAAAAAATGAACCTCCTTATCGTCTTTCAAGTTGATGTGCATGGGTGCATGAGGGTTTAGGGTTCGCGTGATTGCTGCAGATGTTGGAACTTTAAACAAGTAAGTTTGTTATGATTATGTATTTTTGTATGAGCTAAAGCATGCATCGTGAGTTCACTGTAAAATGGTTAGGAAATAGTAATATTCATATTTGTTGGAAAGTGAGTGAGAAGATTGTGGTATGTCGTATTTGTTAATTTTATGTGGATTTGATGACTGAAATGTTATGAGATAGTGTTAAACTAGTTTTGGAGTTAAAAAAGCAGAAAACTTGAAGAATACGTGAGTGTGATTTTCTATTTTTGATGATTGTGAAACATGGTAGATTTTGGTTTAGTTGTGATATGATGAGCTGAAATGAAATAGAAATGAAGAGGAAATATTGAGTTTTAAGCAGAAAGTTGATAATGACATATATACATACTTAAATACTTTGGTTTTCCTCTTCATTAGTCACGTACGGGTATTTATGAGAAAATTAGTGAATGAGTTATTGATATCAAAGTACTAAAGGATTGAGGTTATGGTTTAAAGAATTGATGAGTGATTAAGTTATGAAATGAGAATGAGCATAAGATATGAAGTTTGTTAAAGTACCAGGGATTATCATTGAGCATGCATTATACATAGTTCATTTATACAATTGTGCATAAATAAATTCTTTTAAGTGTGCAATTATTAATGTGAGTGCAAGGTGTGTCATGCATAAATAGGTTGTGCAGCTTAAGTGTTCGCTTTCAGGTGTTTCCAGAATTTGGAAGCAAATGCTAATTTGGAGCATACTATGAGTAGATCTAGATGGTATCATTCATTGTTTGTTCTGTTTTGAATTTTCTATTAATTGCTTACTAAATGCTCATATGAATCTGAATGATTGTATTGATTTCAGGACAGAAGGTCTGATGATTGTGATGTTTGATTTGGATATTGAAGTGCTACTTGTATGTGAATGAGATGAACTAAATGTACATAATTTAATGATAAATGTGTTTTGAATAAGCATTTGCATGTAAGTGAAAATGTGATTCTCAACTTAATGTTAAATGCTGGACTAAGGTCCAATGATATGTGAATGTTATTGAATGGGATCATGCGAATGTGATTGATGCATTCCATTTCATGAATTCATGAAACATAATAGAGTTGTAACCAGAGTAGCCACTGATCAGAGCTTAAAGCTCAAAGTGTGAAAAGAGACTCAGGCTCAGAAAGTGATTCATAGCCTTAGGCTCAATGTTTAATAAGTCCGATATCTAATGGATACGGGACAGTTTAGGTGCTCGGTTACAATAAAGAAATAAATGGAAAGTGGGTCTCATACACACTACATATGCATAATTTTAGTGATTAAATTGTATTGATTGTGAAGTGTGGAATGTGTAATGATGTGAATTATGTGTTACATGATTGGGTGAGTCATCGATGATGGTTACTCATTGAGTTCGCAAACTTACCCAAAATTTGCAAATATTTTTTAGGATTCAAAAGAATACCCCGTTAGGCAAGCGGGAGTATACCTACAGCATCAAAGTGAGGGATAGAGTTTGGGATCAGTTCGCGTCTGCATTGTATTTCTTTATTTTGTGATGAATTATATATTCTGTAACTTTTGTATCAAATTATGTATTCCGAAAGTTTTGAAAAATGTGTATATGATTTATGTTGTAATGTAAAGACATTATGACTAAGGTGATTTGTATTTGTAATGGTCCCCAATTGACCATTGAAATTCTATTGATTGTATTGTGTTGATTGAAAATGTTTATGAATGAAAGTGCGCCCGAATTGATTATCTATTTTTGCATATTATGTTTATGGTTTTCAAAAAAAATTATACCGATTTTTGAATGATTGAGTGCTTTAGCATTCCACCCTCATGGGGCATGGACTTGGATATCACCCAAGATGTCGGGAACATGTCTTACGGGAGTAGGGTGCTACATATGTGGTATCAGAGCCCAAATTTATTATCTTATATAGGCATTTTCTAAAATATGTGTTAAGTCACATGCATTTTAGTCATGTCATAGCAAACAGTAGCGACTGATCCCCAGTCTGAGTAACATGCATATGAGTCACACGCATGAACATGAGCTAAGAGTTTGAGCTGTTAGAAGCACTGAGAAGAATGATGATCCGTCATAATGTGAGAAGAGAAAGGTTGAAGGATATCTAGAAATGGGAATTGGCATATTGTTAGATATAATAGATAAAGATTATATGGATGTATTATTAAATATGTCATCAATATTACATTTTGGTGATATGTCCTTAACGGTGATATAGGTGGAGTAGGTATATTGCTGTAGATTGATTAAGGAAAATGAGGATATAAGTAGAAATGATGAGATTAAAGTGTATAAGCCAAGTTTAAAGAAAATAATTTTTTATGACCTTGAAAGGTTGAACTTGGACTTTGAATGGTTGTGTGATTATCGATATAAGAGTTTATGATTCAGTACGAGAATATACTTGTGGAATGGAGATTTGAGTTTTATAATGGTTATGCCCCTATAATTAGGAATTGATTAAGAATATACATATGTAAGATGAATAAATGACAATAGGAAAATGAGATGGAAATGAGGAAAGAGTACAAGGGGAATGAAATAGTCATAAATGACTTAATAAGAAATGAATGATGTGTAGTAAGGAGAAAGTTAGAAATGCACATAAGAGAGAATTTTATTTATGAATGAGATAAAGAAAAAGATGACAAATCAAATTAGAAGAATTGATGCACTTGATATGGTAGTTGACTCATTTCAAAATGAGGTAGCATCAGAATAGGTAAATTCTGGAAAATTGGAGTAAAATTGGTGTTAGTATGTTTAATAATGAGAGGAGGATAGTGTATGGTGCGATAATGGCCTGACAAAAATAGGTTTCTGTCATGATCATGTGGGGATACCCTAATCATGGGCAGGAACAAGGATAGAAGTGTTGTCTAGAATTAAATTAGATTAAGGTATCCTTAGCATAAGCTACTAATTGGTAAATTTTCATCAATACATCTCTAGATATGATGTAATGATTTTGATAATATATATCAAAGTA
>JAOQMP010106592.1:0-14543 GCA_027563575.1 Erythroxylum pedicellare
CTATTTCAAAGACAACATGAACGCTACCATTCATTTATTTTCATCAAGTTATATAGGAACTATTAAGCATATTTAAGAAATTGCACTAAAAAACATTATGAAATTGCATTATATTTCTTATAGAAATTAAGTATTGACACTGTAACTACTTTTGGATTCATAAGTTAAAGTTAGTATTAAATTAAAATTTACATAGTGCATAAATCTATAGCTACTAAATCTTGTTAGATAGAAAGGTTAAAAAATTAAAGCCATGAACACCTAACTGTAATCATTCAACCTCAGTATAGGATAAAATATGATCAAATAAGGGAAAATTTGTTCTTTGAAAATTAAAATTACATTTCCAATAAGGTAGAGTTACCATATAAAAGTGATATTGTATGTAGCAAGTTCTATATAACAGTTAGAGGGTGAACTATTTATAGAAGGTGGTAAATATTAGGGGTAAAACAAAAGGTAAAAGCTAAGAATATTTCTTTGTTAAATGTGCCCTTATATTTATCTTGGTTCTTTTTCTCTCCAAAACCTAATTTTTCTCCAAGCTAAACCAAATTAGGTACTTTTTATTTAGTTGCTCTATTTCTTCTGCCTAAGCTCTATTTTTAATCCTTTTTATTTTGCAGTTGGAAGTCAATTGCAATGTTGTTAGGATTGAGATTAGGTATCTTCCTTCTTCTCGGTCTTTTTGTTTTTCTTTTCCTACTTCTAATAATGTTTCTTTGTAGTTAAAGATTGATCAAAATATCATTGGGGGTTTTTCTTTAATTTACCCATTCTTTGACATCAAGGCCAAACATATGTGAGATTCCTATTCTTCCTTGGTTCTCTATATGTTTTCTTTTTCCAACGATACCATGTAATATTCTTTTATTTTTCCCTCTATCTATGGTGCCTTTATACTCTCTTATTTTTGGTGTATGGATGCATGTTTCTCTTATATAGCTCCCCATGGACCTTAGTTAGGTAAGGCCCCAATTTGTCTAAGATGAGGGAAAATAGTTGATGTGTAGTTTCTTAGTGAGGATAATCCATCTCAAGGTATGGATAATGTACTATTTTAGTGACCTAGCCTCCTGCTTCACGTTCTAAAATTTTTTGGAGATTTCTTTCCCTCCAAATTTTATAGGTGATTAGGTTAATGCTTAATTTGACTATGATATAGTCATTGGAATTGTGTAGTTGCAAATTCCTTACCAATAGATGGTATTCTACATTGTGGTAAGGATGAATTGTAGATTGAGTTTCTGTAGTAAATTTCTCCATAGGATGAGGAGTAGTTGCAAGTGAAGAACATATGCTCCCTGCTTTTCACTTGTAGGTTGCAGATACAAGTGTGATTGATAAGTGCTTGATTGATTATATAGATGCTTAGTGATTAATATTATGTTATGCTTAAGATACTTATTTTGGTTCATATTTAGAGGAACAAGAACCAAAATGAGGTAAATTCATATACTTGGTATCGTTTTATTGATGTTTGATCCTATTTGCTTTTATGGAGCAAGAAGGAGATGAATTAGGGTAAAGATAGGACAAAACGTTGGAGAAATGGAGTTATTGTGACTTATATAGCCATATATGGGAATGTGTAACTCACTAGAAATGTGTACGAACTTGAAGACATTATTCAAGCAACCTTAAGGCCTATAGGGCTATATATGTTGGTCGTGTATCTCTCCAGGACCATGAAATGTTAAGATTTGTACCAAATTAACATACATGATGACTCATACACTTATGTAGTTGATTGTTTATAATCACACATCCCTACTTTTGCACTATAAAATGGAATTTAAGAGGCCACAAAGGTTGTGAAGAGATTATAGGCTCAAAATGAGGCAAAATCCCTTCCCTTTTGAGAACTATAAGGAGCTAAACTTCATCTTTCTAGTTCTAAGAGATATCGAAGGCAACGAACATATATAGGCATTGATTAATCTAGTGATTTTATTTTTGAATCTATTTTTAGGTTGACTATGTTATTCTATTTTTCATGTTTTGATTTATTTATGAATGATTTATATAGTCCTACTATATTATTCATACATGGACTCATTGCTAAAATTTAGATTGTAATATGTAATCGTTGTAAAACTAATTCATTTATGGTAAACTAATAGTTGTGTATCATTAGTGATAACATAACATAGGTTAAATGACCTAAGCTTATATGGTTGTTGCTTAGATTATTAAGTAGGAAAATCATTTGTTTTGCAAAGTAATTCATGTTAGTCTAAAGTTGTTTGAAATGAGTGACTTGATTATATTATAAATAAGGGAGAATTTGCTTTGAAGGATCACTCCTTATAGTTATATTAGATTGTTCATCATTATTTTTATAGGTAATTTCTTCTAATTCTTTATGCTTTATATGGCTTGGGGTGTGAAGGCTTAAATCTATGCTATGGAACATAATTTTTGTACTCATCATAGCTAATGGTACATAGTTTTGAGTGGATGCTAATTTTTGCACTCAATACTTGATCGAGTGTTCTTCTTACCTTACTAATTTTAATGGATTTTGAATTACACGACCTAAATATTTCCTAACTTAACGTTTGGCTATATTATAACCTTAAAAAGTCTCGTGATTTGTGTTATACATATGAATCTTTAGTGTTGGAGAACTAAAGTGATATGCAAAGTCGTTGAAGGTCTTAATCATAAAAGGTGTTTGAATGTACATATAGATTGATCGTATTTTTAAACATAAATTGTCAAAGTCTACACTTAGATTGTTCAGTTTTTTAAGGAAATGGTTGTTAATTAATAAGGAAGTTTAAAAATTAAGTGTTAGGGAATTTAATAAGTGCTTAATTAATTATATATTCACTCCCTAATGCTTAGTGATTCATGTTATATTGTGTTTAAGATAATTCTTTTTATTCATATTTTCTTTAGGTACAAGTTAGAGAAACAAGAACCAAAATAAGCTAAATATGCATCCTCGGTGTCATTTTATTGATGATCAATCTTATTTGCCTTTAAAGAGTAAGAAGGAGATGAATTAAGGTGAAGAAAAGCCAAAGAATGGAAGAAATGGAGTTATTGTGACTTACACGATCCCGTGTATAGGAAACTTTAACTCACTGGAAACGTGTAAGAACTTGAAGATGTTTTAACCAACCTTAAGATGTACGTACCCTGTGAAGACCTAGATGGCATTGTAGGTGACTTACACGGTCGTGTATCTCTCTAAGACTATGTAACTCCCTGATTTCTAAAACATTAACATACAATGTTGTAACTTACTGTGCATAACCACGCAACCCTAATTTTGCATCATAAAAGGGCATTTTGGTGGCCAAAAAGGATAAAAAGATAATAAAAACTCAAAAGGAGACATATTCCCTTCCCTTTTGAGAGCTATAAGGAGCTAAACTTCATCTTTCTAATTCAAAGGGGATATTAAGGCCGAAGAACTTATTTGGACATTAATTAATCTAAAGATGTTATTCTTGATTCTCTATTAGGATTAACGATTTTATTCTATATTTAATGTTTTGGATTTATGTATAAATGATTTATATATGCCTATTAGATTATTCATTTATGGACTCATTGTCAAAATCTAGATTTTAATATGTAATCATTGTAAATCTGATTCACGTATGGTAAATCAATGGTTGCACATTATTAGGGATAATATATCATAGTTTAAATGACCCCATATTATGTGGTTGTTACTTAGATTATCAAAGAAAAAATATTTGTTTTATAAATTAATTCATGCTAGTCTTTACTCCTAAAATTGTATGAAATGGGTAACTTCATTATGATGTAGATAGGGGAGAATTTGATGTGAAAGATCACTTTTTACGATTGAATTAAATTGTTCATCATTATTATTGTGGATGATTTCTTCTAGTAATTTGTGTTTCATGTGGTTCATTATGTGAAGGCTTGACTCTAAGCTATGGAAAAAACTTTTTACATTCATTATAACTGATGGTACCGAGTTTTGAGTGTATGTTAATTTTTTCACTCATTATAACTGATGGTACTGAGTTTTGAGTGTATGTTAATTTTTGCCCTCAATAATCGATTAAATGTTCTTCTTGCTTCACTAGTTTTGATGGCTTGTGAACTAAATGTCCCAAATATTTTTCACCTTAACCTTTGGCCCCATTATAACCTTGAAAAGTCTTGTGATTTGTGTTATACATATGAATCTTTAGTGGTGGAGAGCTAAAATGATATGTAAACTCATAGAAGGTCTTAATTTATGAAAGGTGTTTGAGTGTACTTGTAGATTGATCTTACTTTTAAACATAACTTATTAAATTCTATCCCTAGATTATTCAATTTTTTAAAGGAATGGTTGTTGATTGATCATAAGTAAAAACATTGTATATTTAATTCTTGATATGGTTTTAAAAGTCTTTCCTCTTTTCTTATGAATTTATGCTTTTTGGAAATATGGTTAAGGGGGAAGTGTTTTGATTTTAATTTTAATTTTGGTTTTATGTGAGGACGGTTAAAAGTTAAGTACAAAAGAATTTGATAAGTGATTGATTGATTATATATTTACTCCCTAATGCTTAGTGATTAATGTTATGTTGTGCTTAAGATACTTATTTTGGTTTATATTTTTCTTTAGGTAAAAGAACCAAAATGAGCCAAATTGGCATCCTTGGTGCTGTTCTATTAATGTTTGATCTTATTTGCCTTCCTGGAGCTAGAAGGAGACGAATTAGGTCAAAGATGGGATAAAGAATGGAACAAATAGATTTATTGTGACCTACACCGCCATGTGTGGAAATGTGCAACTCTCTGGAAATGTGTACAAACCCGAAGGTGTTGTTTCAAACAACCCTAAGATCTACACACCTATGTGAAGACTTAGACGACCATGTAGGTGACTTACACAGTAGTGTATGTTGGCTTTTTCTTTTGACCATGTAAATTCGCAATTCCTACCAAATTAACGTATACGATCACTCATATTCCTATATAACTAACCATATATAACCATGCAATCCTAATTTTGCATTATAAAATGACACTTAATAATCCAAAAAGGGTATAAAGAGATTAGAGACTCAAAAGGAGGTAGATTCCCTTCCCTTTTGAGAGGTATGAGGAGCTAAACTTTATCTTTTTAGTTTAAAGGGTATATCGAGATCGACAAACATATTTGAGCATCGATTAATCTAGTGATGTTGTTCTTGACTCCCTTTTAGGATTGACTATGTTATTTTGTTTTTAATATTTTAGATTTATGTGTGAATGATTTAGATAGACCAACTAGATTATTCATGTAAGGACTCATTGCCAGAATCTATATTGCAATATGTAATTGTTATAAATGTGATTCACTTTTGGTAAATTAATAGTCGCTCATCATTAGGGATAAAATAACAAATGTTAAATGACTCGAGCTTATGTGGTTATTGCTTAGATTAATATTGTTTCCTATTACATAATATAATTATCACACTGAATCTAGAGAGCTTATTCTAGGTTGTCTACTAGTTACACCTAATTAAGGAATTTATTTTAATTAGATACAACATAAGGGAAAACGAAGATTAAAAGAGCTTGTTATTAATCTACAGTTAATAGTTTCAAAGATAGGTATGATAATAGTATGACGATTGATTGTGCATATTCATATGAAGGTCAAGATTGAATCGTGAACTAAATTCAAAATCTAGTGATCAACCTTTGTTATTTTGTGTTATTTGAATTAATTTCTCTTTCATAGTTTTATTTTTTTAATTGAATTTAACCAAAACACCCCCTCTTCCACAGTTCTTATATAATGATTCATTTTGAACAAAAACTAAACACATACTATCTATGGATACGATCCTTTCTCACTACAAATTTAGTTATGTAAAGTTGGGTATTATTTTTTGGTGTCTTCAACTCACATCCGTGATCACCTATCCAAATCATTCTATCAAGTGTTAGGAACTTATTTTTATAGCTAGCCATATAATGATAGAATGTTTAGGTATTGAGTGTTTAAACTAAACTATAATGTTGCATCTTTCTTCTTAATTTCTATCAGTGAATAAATTAGTACAAGAGGCTATAGTAAACCTATTGAAGGGTCCTCTAGGCCAAATGATCCTATCTTCCTTGTTTTAGTTAGGCATGTACGAAGAAAATTTGGAATAACTAAGTTTAGCCCTATTAAAGGGCGGCATTAGGATTTGTCACGAGTCACTAAACATACCATTGCATTTTTTTAGTAGAAAACATTGTATAGGGTTGTACAAAGGGTGCAAGTATATGGGGGCCATGTCTGTCCAATTGTTAATCTAAAAACCTGTTTGTTATCCATTCCGAATTTTATCTTTCATTTCATTTTCTAATACTTGGTTTAAACTTAGCAAGAACTTTATAGTTATGGAGGAATTGAAGAAGGTTTTATTGTCTAAAATTTGGAGTTTCTACTTGGTCTTCATCCAATTCACCCAAAGTGTCTCCTTTTATATAAAACCTATATTCATTTGTGATCAATGCTTTGTTTAAGAATCTTATTGATTTAATTTCTAAGCCCCCAGGTGTTTTCGTCTTGCAAATGTCTTTTCGTTTTACCTTAAGCTTACCCTTGTTCTCCCCTTTCCCACTCAATAGGAAATTCCTAAAGTTCCTCTATAATTTCTCCTCATTGATCCTCAATCTAGTAGCTAGTTTAAAATATTGGAAGCCCTCAACAGGATAGTTCAATCTTTGAGTTATTGTGCTTTCATATCCTTCCAACTCAATTAAAAAGTTGAATGAAAAATCATAGGTTGTAATGGTTTTGCAAACTTTCAGTTTTTTTTTCACAGTCATTTCTACCAAAAACAAAAACAAAAACAATTAAACGCAAAAAGACAATTCAACACTGAAATTCGTTAATACAGTTCAACACATCTTGCCTACATCTGCAAGGCCCTCATCTAGTTTAATTATTCCACTAACGATAATAGTTTTATACAAGGCTTTACCGAGCCGACACCACTTAACCCTTGACAATATCCCTCGTTCTCATAACATATGAAAGAATTTTACACCCAATAATACGGCCACCTCGTACTAACCTCAACAGATGATTTTTTTTCAAACAATGTTTAATGATAACTAAACAAAAGAAACAACGCAAGTGATTAAACAAAATTCAACATAAACGAAAACGCTTGAGAAAAAAAAGAAGAACAACTTTCCAATAGGTTCAGCTCCACTGAAATAGATCTTAAAGTTGTCACCACACACTATGGGCTGATTCATACAAATTCTAGTACTAACTTACAAAGTAATAACCACATCAATAACGCAACCAACAACTAACCTTCATCAAAAGATAAACGCAATCCATAAAATAAAAATAACCCAACCATGAGTCACCCACAACCAATCAATTAATAAAAATTGTAGCACCAAGATAGAATTCTCATCAGCATAAAATCAATACATCAGTCCTTCCATCCACTTGACAACAAAACTGAAAACCCACAGCTAGAATTCCCAAAAATTATGCGGCCAACAAAAACAGAAAAGCAAAGGAATCACGCACGTACAATATCTGGATTACTCACGATATTCTTTAGCCCACATAAACGTGATACTTGACAGAAAAACTAGCAATATGATAGATTAGTTATAAATGTAAAATCAGCAATGTTGCACTCCAATCCAATTGACAACCATAAATCTAAGGGCTCTTAGCAGAAAGTTCGTCAACAATGCAAAACAAAAGAAGACCCAGTTGTGAAGCACATCAACAACACACCCAAAAAGGGAATCATGGTAAGACCCAACTATGAAGAAATCAACGACACACCAGCCTAAAACTAGTCACTGCAGAAGACATACACGGCAGCCATAAAATCACCAATGACAACTACACAAAGAAGACCCGCAGCCAAAGACTCAACTACGCAATGTAACTTGAATGACGTTGAATTATGGATTAAAATTACCCAACTGATTCACACAAGGACAAAAACAAAAACATAGCTGTAACCCTAAAAAATCAATAACACAAAACAAAGAAGAAGTGCTTTGGTAGAAGACCCATTCAGTTATATTTTCACATAATACTCAAGGAGTTTTCACCAAATAGATTTCTTTCTCCATTCAATCACCTACCAATCTTATCCAAGATAGCTTATAAAAAAAATTAAACAGAAGATAACCATTATCAAATCCCATATGATATATGATTTGAAACTAATCAAATCCAAATACCAAATAATGTCAAAATTAATAATAAGATACATAATATATATGTTAACAATCTCCCACTTTTTGGCATTATTTGTCACATAGTTAAAGATCCCCCTAAAAGGAGATAATTGGATGTATAACATTGAATTCACAAACCATGAGGACTTAATTTTGAATAACTTCCAAATGACTTTCAAGTTCACATAATATGAAGTTTTTACAAGTTCAAGAAACATCCAAAGAAACAATAATCCAATCATCCAAGTTTCTCCAATGTCAAAAACTATTGAAATCTCGCACTGAATGGAACATTCACCAAAAACAATCTTATACCTACCTCTTGGGACAAAACAATGCCAAAACGAAGAATGCCTTCAATTTGATCAATCTCAGTGAATAAAAAAGCATAAAACTCAGTAGTATGTGCAACAGAAGAATCATAAGCACATAGTGCAATAGCAAAAATCTAAGATGACAATTTACTACCAGTTAATACATATGCCAACATATCCTTGCTCACTTTAATTCCATCTTTATAAGACTGATCAAATTCATAAACCCCCTAAATGTATTCAACGAACCATAATCAAACTTAATCACAACCCACGATATAGAGAGAAACCAAGATAAAACTTGAAAATTTTGAATCACAAAGAACTCAAATATTGTTATAGGTCTCCAATTAAGCATCAACATATTCTTAACATAATTCCGTAAATTAAAATCCAAAATTAAAATTAACAAATCATCAAGCAGAGCCTTATGTACACATCAATCAACTGAACGTTAGAAAACCTATAAATAAAAACTCAAAAAGCCTAAATAATAACTCTTTCGAACGTCATTTTTAAATAAAAAACAACGTCAAACTATACTTCAAAAATGTAAATAACACAATCCTTGTACCCCTCAAAGAAATTCAAAAATGGGCTTATTCCTTGTCACATTGTCTTGGTCATCAACTGTTTAGTTGATTTCTTCATTTGTAGCAACTAACTTATCCTCAATCTGAATAGTTTCTTTAAAAGTAGCAACTAACTATGAATTTAGAAATTTTCTTATTTTTCCTTCAGTGCATCTTTGTGCTTATAATTGATCCTTTCTAACCCAAGTATGTTTTGTTAATATGAGTTGTTACTGAAAATTTAATAAAGAGCATCTAGATTTTTGGTTTTGACCCCTTAGTAAGAGCATTTGCAGCAATTTGTAACATTTCAGCCTTATGTACCCGATAACACCACAAAAGTGACATGTAGGTACGAATCTCCAATTTTTCTTAGAGATTTCTCCTTGCACAGATATGGTTGCACCACTTTTCTTGTCATTATACTTAGAACATTCACCTTTATAGCCAATGCCTTGAAGGTCTCCTTTAGTCTTACTAATTTCCAACAACCATTCTAGCTTTTTAGTACCTCCATTTAACATTCTTATTCCCTTTTCCGTACTGACTAGCTTTAATTTCGTTTCATCAAACTCATTTATAGTAAACAACAATTTATTCTCTAAATCTTGAATGTTCTTCATGGAGAGGTTTTCCTTCTTTAGCTTTTCATTTTTCTTACATGTTTGCACCCATTTTGCATATATTAATGCATAAGCTTCATAAATATTCTCCTTTTTGTGATTTGAACCACTGTCATCACTATCATAATCTGAGATTGAGCTTTGAATTTATTTGTTTGTGTTTTTCTTGGAATTTTCTGATTTACTCACATTTTCGTTATAAATTACTTCCTTCTTGGTTACTGTTAAGCAAGCAACTGGATTTCTATTGTATAAAGTAACTAATGCAACATTATTCACAACTTCTTCTTCACTACCATACTCACTTCTGGATTCATTCTCACTCCAGGTGCTTGTATAGGACTTCCCTTTTCTCTTCTTCAAGGTGTTAGTACATTTTGCTTGCAAATTTCCAAAGCCTTGACACTCATGACATTGAATTTTCTTCAATTTTCTTTCATCCTTTTGATTTTTAGCATGTTGTTTAAAGTTATTGTTCAATGAACTCCCACCGTTTTTCCTAAACTCATATCTATCCTTCTTCACTTTCTTTAACCACTTACTGAAATTTCTTGCCAATAACTCCATATTCTCATTCTCATCGGATTCTTCTTCGAAGTAATTCACGAATTTACCAATCTCAGCTTATAATGTCAATCATTTGCTTTTCTCTCGATTATCCCTCAACAAATTCATCTCAAAGTTGGTAAGAATCCCAATTATCTTATCCAAAGACAATTCAATGATATCATGAGCATCTTTAATGGCTGCAATTTTTGATATGAACCTCAAAGGCAACGAGCTCAATGTCTTCTTAACTAGGTTCAGGTTAGAGTACTTCTTCCTGAGTTGATGTGCTTAGTTTGCTATGTCATGCAGTCTCTCAGGGAACTTTCCAATAGTTTCACCCTCATACATCTTCAGCTCTTCAAATCTCTCAGCCAACATCTGAAGTTTTAAGGCTATCATAGATTTTGATCCTTCATGTATAGTCTGCAAAGTGTCCCATGTTTCTTTCACCAATTCACAAGCTAATATCATAGCAAAGCGACCTTCATCAACTGCATTGAAGATGGATGCAAGGCTTAAGAATTTCCAAGTGCTCTCTCTTCTTCAACACTTATCCACTCATATGCATCTTTAAACACTACTTCTTCATTTTCATCAGTTTTCACAGGATGTGTCTAGCCATTTAAAACTGAGTTCTATGCTTTTGTTCCTTATGCCTGAATGAATACTCTCATCTATGATTTCCACGTAGGATAATTTGAACCAGCTAACAATGGTGGTATAATGATTGATGCCCCTTCTCTTATAGCCATAATTGCGAAACACGAATCTGCACCAACTTGATGTACCAAGTTCCGATTCGATGACCTTACTCTGATAGCAATTGAAAAACCATAGGTTGTAATGGTTTGGCAAACTTTGATTTTTTTTCCAGTCGTTTTTAGCATAAGCAAAAAAAGCAATTAAACGCAAAAAGACAAATTAACACCAAAATTTGTTAACGCAGTTTAGCACACCTTGCTTACGTCTACGGGGCCCTCACCTAGCTTAATTCTTTCACTAACGATAATAGTTTTATATAAGGCTTTACTGAGCTAACATCACTCAACCCCTAACACTATCGCTTGTCCTTATGACCCGTGAAAGAATTTCACACTTAATAATACGACCACCTCGTACTAACCTTAATAGAGGATTTTTTCAAATAATCATCATCATCACACACAGTCTAAAGTCCCGCAATAAAGCAAGGTCTAGGGAGGTTTGATAGTACGCAGCCTTACACCTACATGGTAGAGAGGTTGTTTCTGGTAGACCTATATGCAAATTTGACAATAAAAGAGTGATGCAAGTTACATAGTAAATAGGTAAAACTGGTACGCTAAATAATTATGTAAATAAAAGTACAATAAATACATAAATAAATAAAATTAAAATATAACCAAAGGATATACCTGATGGTGACCAGATCTGCTAGTACCTGATACACTACAAAGATCAGCTTTTCTTGTCGCTAGTTAAGCTAGGGTTCTTTGCTCAAAGACCCTGAAGGTATGACAATTCTCTGGTTTTAGATGGCCTCGCGGTATCTTTCCCCAATACACATATCCTGAAAAGCTAAGTTGTAGGCCCAAAAGCCTTATCCAAGAATTACAACTAGCAAAGGCGGAAAGGACATTGGGTTAGACTTCCTACGTGGTAACTCAGTGGCGCGAGCATTAAAGTAAACATCTCCTAATAATGTACTCAATTGATTTGGAGAACTTTAAAGGGTATCGTTTGCCCTTATCTGATCACGTTAGACTTTTCTATTTCTAACCACTGCCTCATTAAGGGCCAACTCTGACATACCTTTCTTGATCACTTCCCTCCAGTTCTTGTAAGGCCTTCCTTTTCTCCTCTTGTAGTCATTAAAGGTTATTTTCTCCCAATGTCGTACTGGAGCATCAGAGGGCCTCCTGCGCATATGCCCAAACCACCTAAGCCTAGTCTGTCTCAAATTGTGGTCAATACTAGCCACTTGTAGTCTATCTCTCACCACACGATTTCAGACCCTATCTCTTTTGGTCATGTCACACATCCACCTAAGCATACACATTTTTACTACCAACAACTATCTTGTATGTCTACATTTGGTAGGTTAACACTCTGTCCCATATAACATGGTTGGTCGAATCACCATTTTATAGAACTTCCCTTTGAGTTTTAAAGGAATCTTTTTATCATATAAAATGCCTGATGCACTTCTCCATTTGACCCACCTAGATCTAATACGATCTACTATATCAGCATCGACATTACCATCTCTCTGAATGATGGACATGAGGTATTTAAAACTCGATTTCTATAGTATGATGTCAGTATTAATTGCTACCACCACCTCAAGTACCATATGACTTCCCGAAAAGTTGCATTCTAAATAGTCCGTCTTAGACCTGCTCATTCTAAAACCTTTTGATTCTAACATTTCTCTCCAACATTCTAACTTGAAATTTACCCCCTGCTTGGTCTCATCTACCAGGACAATATCGTCCGCAAATAACATACACTAAGGTATGTCTCTTTGAATATGTTTGGTAAGTTCATCTAAAACTAATGTGAACAAAAAAGGGCTTAAGGTCGAGCCTTGGTGTAGTCCAACACCAATAGAAAACGCTTCCATGTCGCCTCCTATCGTCCTTATGCTAGTCAATGCTCCTTCATACATATCCCTAATTACTATGATATATGTCATAGGAGTGCCCTTTGCCTCCAAACACCTCCATAGGAGTTCTCTAGGAACTCTGTCATACACCTTCTCTAAATCAATAAAAACTATATGCAAATTCTATTTTCATTCCCTATAGCATTCCATTAGTCTTCGGAGTAGATGTATTGCTTATGTCATAGACCTACCAGATATAAATCCAAATTGGTTGGCCGATATAAAAGTAGCTCCCCGGATTCTCTTTTCAATTACCTTCTCCCACAGCTTCATGGTTTGACTTAGTAATTTGATGTCTCTATAGTTGTGACATTGATGTGAGATCAAATAATGTTTAATGATAACGAAATAAAATAAACAACTCAAGTGATTAAATAAAATTCAACATAAACAAAAACACTTGAGAAAGAAAAGAAGAACAACTTCCAAATAGGTTCAGCTCCCCTAAAATAGATCTAAAAGTTGTCACTACACACTATGAGCTGATTCACGCAAATTCCAATACTAACTCACGAAGCAGTAACCACATCAATAATGCAACCAACAACCAACCTTCATTAGAAGATAAATGTAATCCATAAAACAACCCAGTTGTGAGTCACCCACAACCAATCAATTAATAAAAGCTGCAGCACCAAGGGAGAATTCTCATCAACATAAAATCAGCACATCAGTCCTTTCATCCACTTGACAATCATAAAGCTGAAAACTCATTACCGAAATTCCCAAAAATCATACGGCCAACAAAAATAGAAAAACGCAGGAGTCACGCCTATACAATCTCTAGATTACTCATGATACCCTTCAACCCACATAGACATGATCCTTGACAGAAAAATAGCAATAGGATGGATTAATTATAAACATAAAATCAGCAATGTTACAGTCCAATCCAATCAACAACCACAAATCTAAGAGCTCTTAGTAAAAAAATCCATCAATAATGTAAAACAAAAGAAGACCCAACTATGAAGCACATCAACGACATACCCAAAAAGGGAATCATGATATCACCCGACTGTGAAGACATCAACAACACACTAACCTAAAACCAGTCATAGCAAAAGACATAAACAGTAGCCTGTTAAGTCATTAAATTGCACTTATTTTGGACTTAATTATCATTAATGTGTTGAAATTATTATCCGGAATTGATGGAATTATCTTATAATTGTTTACAGATGGTTTTCAACACCATAGAGACAAAATGGAATTAAAAAATGCAAAAGAATGAAGAAAATCCGAAATTCCCAATTTGACAGCAATTCAGTGACCAAGCGTGGGCACACCTAAGGATGGAATAAATCTGTAGATCAAATTTCAAAAGTCAAATTCGAACTTATCACAATCTTTAAAGATTATCTTGACATCTTTCAAAGGGATTACATACCAAAAATAGGAGAGTGAACAATCTGGAGAGAATCAAGAAAAGATAAGGAAGAGATAAGTATAAAAGGAGGGGAGATCACTATTCACGCAGGCTTACACTAGGTTTTAGAATATGATTTCAATTTCTGCAGTTTTTCTCTTTGTTTGTTCTTGCGTTTTTGCACTCTTTCTTTTATATTTTCGTATTCTTCATTAAAGAACCAGGGATGGAGACTTATTACTTTGTTATTTCTTTTGTTTTCAATTTGATTATGAGTAGCTAAATCTT
>JAOQMP010106618.1:0-14539 GCA_027563575.1 Erythroxylum pedicellare
TGTATTGTATATGATCTAAATAATACTCTATTTGTTGGTGAGTATATTGAATTTGTTGATCTAGGTTTTCACAAATCGGACAAGTCATTATAAATTATAAATTTCATAAACTATATATGTATTGAGTTGAAAGATATGTCTCCATAAGTAGTCTAAACAGATAATAATATGTTCTATGCTAATAGAAAAATAAAATAATAACTGGTTATCAGGAATAAACAGGATACTAGAATAAACAAATAATAATAATGGCTAAATATAAAGAAAAACTAAAGCATAGAATGATAATTAATAAATGAGATAATGTAAACAATAATTAACAAAATATTGCAATGATGTAGGCGATGTTATGGTTAATCTATTAGAATGTGAATTTGATTTTGAACCTCTAATAGATCTTGTTTAACTGAATTATAAATATAAACTGTTTGATCTAACCAAAATAGTTCTTCTATTAATAGTTGTAAATTCTGGTATTCCTTTGCTAAAGCTATCTGTTCCTTATACATCTGAATAAATTTTAGTTGTTCTGCTTCTATCTCTTAATAGGTGCTAATTAACTGCTTGAGATATCTTTTATATTTGAAATACATGATTTATTTAATCAATAAGCTTCTTTAATCAATAAGCTTCTGAATCTGGGATAGATAATAGTTTCTAATGATATACAAATCTTTTATGAAGTCCTTTATTGTACTAATCAGTTGATCAGTGTCATGCATAATCCTTGAAGCTGCTGCTTTAATGTCTTCTGCTTGATCATAAAGAGGATGATCTTCAGGAAGTTGATAAAGAGGATCTATATAAGTCTTATGTGAGGACTTATTACGTGCAATATGTTTGATCTTTAGTGCATCTAATGCTTCTTCGCTCTCATAAGTTTCTTTTATACGCTTATGAAGGTCGTTCTTGAGTGCAAAATAAAAGTATGTCATGATGATAATGCTAATAACAGAACAATGGTTAGAATAAATGATGAGTTAATAAAAAAAGGGTGATAAAATACTTCAACAAACATTCATTGCTCATACCTGTTTCGTTTATGCTTGATGGCAATGCCAGGCAAGATGCGAAGAGAGAAACGATGGGCAAAACAGAATGTTTATTTAGTAAGTTATCTAGTTCTACCTTGGAAGGCTTACATTGCTGCTATTTATAGCAAACAAAAGGGACTAAGGGCCAAACAAAGTGGTCGACACTTCATAAAGAAAAAGAGAAAGCGAAAAGGCTAAAGCTGAAAGATGCGAAATTAAAAGACAAAAGAGGAAAGACACATATTTTACAGCTAGGTTGGTCCCTGGGGACCTACATCCTTGTCGATAGTGCTTGTTGTTGATGATGACGAATGTTTTACTCTTCAATAATGATCAATCCGTCATCATTATCTTCTTGTGATGATTTGGTAGTGGTAGGACAGTGTGCATAATAATGATTTGGATATTCTCGTAGTTGCTTGCAAATCGCATATTTCCATGCATTACTGACAGTAAAAAAAAGTCATCAAGCTTATCAAATGGTTGTTTGAATTTCTGAATCAGTTGAAGTGCTTCTGGTTGTATAGGAGTATTATAAGCTGAGGTCATCAATGTCTGTGGTACTTTGCAATTGTTCTTCAATAATGAGTTGCCGTTGATACGAGTGCATTGATTATATACTCCTTCCAGACAATTGAGGTTGAGCTTGTTCATAGAGTTCCAATGAAATTCATATCGTGGAGGTTCATCTACTGGTGGATATAATAAATTGCTAAATCCAACTTGTAAATAAGCAATCCTTAATACTTTAATTTTTTCTTTGGTGGCAATATCTGCTTTAACTTCTTCAAAGATTGGATAACTGCTATAGATCTTGATGTATATTTCTCAATCTTTAGAAAATCTATCTTTGTAATTCTTGATCACCGACTTAATCCAAGAGGAAACTCTAATAAAAGTTGTAGATTCTGAATGTAGATGGTGTCAATTAGTCCACTCTGAAGTAATAAATAGGTAGTCAATGGGTCAGCTGTGGGGAAGGCAATAGCTTTTGGGCTATATCGTCCTCTGTTCTGGGGACAATATTGAAATTGCTTCATCTTTGGAGTCCATTTGTTTAAGGATTGAAAACAATCAATAAACATTTCAGATGTTAATAGTCTAACTTCTTCTTGTACTGCTTTTGACGGAATTAAATGAATCCTTTCCAAATCTATGGCTTTCCCAAGAGAGACCATATTTGGTGGTGTCGTAGATGGTGATGTCAAGACTGTCTTGTATTGGAGCTTAAGAGGTGGTGTCTGTTGAAAATCCTTGAACGCTTTTTCTGCTTCCGCTTGAGTAGAGAAACTTTTATGAATAATTCCACTTTTTCCATTAACGTGTATAGCTGCTTTGTGCCATTGATCGTAGATGCCTGCCATGGGGCCATTGTAAATCACATAATACTTGGATTCCTGATGATCAAGTTGTTTCTGTGAAGTAGTAGTTGGAGGTGGTTGTATTGGGAGTAGAAGAAGGGCTTGATGGCAAAGTTGGTGGTTTTTCAGAGATGGGATGACCTTGTTCCTTTAGTAAAACAATGGTTGTTCTAAGTCTATTGATTTCTTTGGTAACTGATCTAACTTTTTGTTGTAATTCTGTGTGCTTCCTTCAATAGCAATGTATCTTCCAATTGTTTTATAACTTCTTCCATTCTCGTGTAAGAGTATCTGTAAGAAAATTGTTAGTAGTTTTAATATATTGAATGCTGAAATTAAACTAATTCAATTCCAGTTGCCATCGAATAAGTCGTCCTTGATTGTAATTAGTACTTATTTGGTACTTGGTAAATCCACATAAATATTGAGAGTCCGTTTGAATTTTAAATTCAACCGGTAGTAGATCTATGAGTCATTTTCTCAAAGTTTTCAGACAAGCCAGTGTTTCCTTTTCATAAACGGGGTATTTTAATTCCGAGGAATTAAAATTCCCATTTATATACTTGCAAAGATAGTACTTTTTGTGCTTGGGTGGTTGTACCAAAAGGCATCCTGCCCATATGTCAAAGCTTGCATCCAATTGGACAAGTAGTTTATCCTTAAGATGGTAATTATAAAGAGTAGGTAAATGCTTACAGAGTTCTTTTAATTGTTGTACTGCTCCAGGTTCTGCTGGAGTCCAATGCCATGAGTGTTTGGTACTGCATTTCAATTGTAAACTTCTTCTTTCTTTTACTAATTCTTAAGAAATCCTTGATCATATATATAGTTTAATAATCCAAGAAATTGTTGTACGTGTTTTTTATTTTGTAATTTATCAGGAAATGTTTGTAGTTTTTGTTATATATTCAGTTGTAATTGTAAATAACCATGATTAAATTATATTCCTAAATATTCTATTGTCTGTTGGGCAATAAGGGCTTTCTTTTTACTTAAATTTAATCCTTTTTCTTTGCATCGTTGTAAAACAATGCAAACTTTTTTGAAATGATCTAACTTATCTTGATTAGAATAAATAATAATGTCATCAATATAAACAAACGTAAATTCTTCGAGTCCTTGTAGATTGTTATCCATAAATTGTTGATAAATATTAGGTCCTTGTTTTAATCCAAAGGGTAAAACATTCCATTGGTAATGTTTCTGAGGAGGACAAGTAAAAGTTGTTAATGCTTTTCTAATATCATGTAGTCGAAGTTGCCAATATCCAAATTTGGCATCTAATGTTGTAAACCAAGTGTGTCCATTGAGTTTATTAATAATATAATCTTTTCTGGGTAATTTATAGGCATCACCTATGGTAGCTTCATTTAATTTTCGATAGTTAATAACCATTCTTCGTTTTCCGCATTTTTGCTCTGCGGAATTGTTGACATAAAAGACTGGTGCTGAATGTTAACTAGTACTTGGACAAATTAGTCCTCTTTCTAAGAGTTCAGTACATTCAGCAAGGAATTCTTTTACATCTTGTGGAGTGTAGGGAATATTGTTTCGGATATTGACTTTTTGATGAGGGTCTTTTAGTTTTATTTCAATGAGTTCATTGTTATGATGTTTGTAGTGATCCAATTGGTTTGTAGTGATCCAATGGGTTTTCACTACAAACTTTATCTAATAGTGTATCAACTTCTAGTTAAAGAGAGGTATTATTCAAAAGATAAAAGTGTAAAGAATTTAGTCGCTCGGTTATTATTCTAAGTTGTTGATAATAGGTGGTATGATAAATACGAATCTTTAAAATAATCAATTTTTGATTAATATTCTTAATATATGGAGTTTTTAATGTAATATAGTGTAAATATTGGAAAAAGGGATTGCATAATTTGAGAAAATTATTTCCAATTATCAATGGTAATCCAGATTCTTGTTGGTATATGGAAGGAATCATAAATGTGTACTTTTCAATGAGTATGTTATTGTAGTAGCTCACATACCAGATAAATATGCAACTTCCATCGGCGATTCTAATTTGTAAAGGTTTATCTAACTTTTTCCATGCATCTAAAAGTTGTTTTAAAGCAATACAAATAGTAGCTCAAGTATTTATATATGCATTTACTTTAGTATTATGAATAGTCACTTGAATAAAAGTTGTATTGGAATTTAGTTGTTGATTCAGATTCGCTTTGTAGAGTTGATTCATTATGAGAGGTCTCAGATTCGTAAAGGTAAAGAGTGGTATCAGTATTATAATCAGATTCGATTGGTTCTAATTGGTGTTGTTGAGCAGAGTATAGGATGTGTACTTTGTTAGTATAATTCTTGTCATTTTTCTTAGGACATTCATTAGCGTAATGCCCTTCTTCCTTGCAAAGCCAACATTTACAATCTCGTTTTTTCTGCAGACAATGCTTTTGTATAGGTTTAAAAGATTTGTTTCTACGTTTTCGAAAATATTTAGGATATGTTTTGGGTTGATATGGTCTTTGTTTATATTTACGCCATCTATATGGTTTAGAATATCTATGAGAATGATAATATTTGGGTTGTATATATCTACGCTTTCTATATTTCCTTGAATTGCTTCTAGATTCACAGTCGTATTGTTGTGGTACTTCAGCATTCTAAGAACAACATGGATGTATATGTTGATGTTTCAATGTTTGTTTTAGTTTGGTATCTAAACCATAATCTACTAATAATTCTCGTGTAAGGAGAATAGCTCCACCTAGATTGTGTGCAATGGTATGGTCGTTAGTTCTTTCTTGAAATTTCTATTGCACTTTTACGTTAAAAGGGTAAGGTAATTTTTCAATAAAGATATGAATATACATTTCTTGTTTAGATCGTGCTAATTTATAATAATGGGTTTCAAATTCACAAATAAAATTATCGAGATAATAGATATCACAAATACTCATATTATTTAAATGTCTTAAAGCTTTCAATCGATTGACACGATCAGTTTCTACTTTATGAAGAATAATATCTTTTCCTAAAAATTCCTTATCAATCTCATTTCCAATGATGTCAAAGGTATCGACATCGGTTCTAGTATTTTGATAATGAGGGGTGCTTTTTAAGGCAAGTTCATTTTCTTGTAGAAAGCTTTGTACAATTCTTGTTATTTTATAAAGTGTGAAATTCCATAATGAATCTTTGTTGTCTTCTCGATCTCCAAAAGGTTTTTCTATTTGTAATTAGAGTTATATGCGATTAGACCATTCAAAAAATAAGTCTTCTGCATTTGTGGTACAATCTAAATTGAGCACTCCATCACTTCCTAATGTAATATGTTTAGGTTTATATTCAGAATGATATTTGCCTATTTTGGAACCTTTATAGTAATACCTTTTTTGGTTAAGAAAATCTTTTCTATCTTCTGTCCAAGAATAGTTTGTTGGTTGAAATTCCTTTTTTCGTTTATCACCTATTATTTTATTTTTAAGTTTTAACTCACGTGATCTACTACTTTTGGGTTTTTCTTCTTCCATTAATACTTCCTGATCTGATTCATATCCATATATGATTTCTTCCTTCTCATTTCTACTATTAGACTCTTGCTTCAATGTTGGACATAATTGTTCGTTAAAATGTAATTTTTGTACTAAAGAAGTGACTTCTGCTAATTGTTGTTGAATATTTCGTTCAACATCTTCAATGGGTTGTTCATGATCTACTGCGTCTATTATAGTTTCTATGGTTTAGATTTAATTACTAGCTCTGATACCACTTTGGGGTTTTGTTGCAGAATTTGATTAATTTATGCTTTTAACTGTTGGAGAATGGTTACTATTTCAATTTGCGTTTTGACTAATTCATCCAGTCTGTGTTCTAATTGTGTTTGTTTGACTAATAAATCAGTGATTTGTTGAGTTATGGTTGTCATAGAGTGTTTCAAACATATGTAGAGAGATCAGTTATCTGATTTTGAATTTCATCTAATTTCTTTTTATTGTTATCTAAAATAGGATCTGTAATTCTGAGTGATTTTTGTAGGTATAGTGGTCTTTGAATTCTTACTGATGCTAATCTAAGGAGAGGAAAAGAAGAGGATGATGTTGATTCAGAAAAAGAATGTCATCTATTAAGGGGACTTTGTTGAAATGGATATTGTATAGCTGGAAGAGGTTGTAATTTTGTATGAAAGCTGGTTCCTACTTTGGCTACATCTTGAAAAAGTTGGTCTAAATAAATTTGATCTGTGTGTTTAAAATCTATACTATGATGGGAATTAATTAGTGCATAACTAATTTGGTATGTGATAGAAAAAGGATATTTTCCTGGAGTCATTAAATTATCCTTGTAAAATTTATATGCAATGGTAATGGTATCTTGTAAATCTGAAGAAAGTAGAGGGATTCCTAGTTTTAATCGAGTGTTGAATTTGATTTTTCCGTAGGCCAAATTACCATTCATCATTTCTATAACTTGATTATTTAAAATTTTCATTTGTTCGTCTAAAATTGCCATTCTAATTGAGGAATCAATGCCTTCTTGAAAGGTTGATTTGAGTAATATTTGTATAGTTGAAAGATGAATAAATCCTATCTTTTTTCTTTTACTATCGGGTAATTGTTGTAGTTGTCTACTAATTTGGTCTTGACCTATCAAGCTAATCCTAATATGTCCATTGCATTGATCGATTCCAACAGGTGTTTCATAAATCATTTTGCCAAAATAGATAATATTTTGTCTATTAAAGAATTTCTTTATGACTGATTTATGTATATCTTGTCCTGGTTTTAAATCTAATTGCGTTTTGGCTATTTGTTTCTGTTTTTGTTTGTCTTGTGGTAATAAAGTGGAAACCTGAAAGGTTCCTATTGATTCGGTTAATTCTATTGTATCAACATCTAATATTGTTGAATCCTTTTCTTTGGGTACTAAAGAAGTCATAGATAAGAATGATAATTCTGATGGGATACATGTCGAATATATTCTAAAGTGGATAATTGATCAGTGTATAAGTGATATAATTGTTGAGCTACGGCTAAGTGTTCTTCATATGATCTTCTACCTATTCTATCTATACCACTAAATATAAGATAAATAATTTGGGATTCGTTGTATTGTATATGATCTAAATAATACTCTATTTATTGGTGAGTATATTGAATTTGTTGATCTAGGTTTTCACATATCGAACAAGTCATTATAAATTATAAATTTCATAAACTATATCTTTATTGAGTTGAAAGATATGTCTCTATAAGTAGTATAAACAGAGAATAATATGGTCTATGCTAATAGAAAAATAACATAATAACTGGTTATCAGGAATAAACAGGATACTAAAATAAACAAATAATAATAATGGCTAAATATAAAGAAAAACTAAAACATATAATGATAATTGATAAATGAGATAAGGTAAACAATAATTAAAAAAATATTGCAATGATGTATGTGATGTCATGGTTAATCTATTAGAATGTGAATTTGCTTTTGAACATCTAAACGATCTTGTTTAACTGAATTATAAATATAAAATGTTTGATCTAACCAAAATTGTGCTTCTGTTAATAGTTGTAAATTCTGGTATTCCTTTGCTAAAGCTATCTGTTCCTTATACATTTGAATACATTTTAGTTGTTCTGCTTCTATCTCTTGATAAGTGCTAATTAATTGCTTGAGATGTCTCTTATATTTTAAATACATGATTATAAGCTTCTTTAATCAATAAGCATCTGGATCTGGGATAGATAATAGTTTCTAAGGATATACAAATCTTTTATGAGTTCCTTTATTATACTAATCAATTGATCGGTGTCATGTATAATCTGTGAAGCTGTTGTTTTAATGCCTTCTGCTTGATCATAAAGAGGATGGTCTTCAGGAAGTTGATAAAGAGGATCTATATAGGTTTTATATGTGGACTTATTGCGTGCAATATATTTGATCTATAGTGTATCTAATGCTTCTTCTCTCTTATAAGTTTCCTTGATACGTTTATGAAGGTCGTGCTTAAGTGCAAAATAAGAGTATGTCATGATGATCATGCTAATAACAGAACAATGGTTAGAATAAATGATGAGTTAATAAAAAAGGGTGATAAAATACTTCAACAAACATTCATTGCTCATACTTGTTTCGTTTACGCTTGATGCCAATGCCAGGCAAGATGCAAAGAGAGAAACGATGGGCAAAATAGAATGTTTATTTAGTAAGTTATCTAGTTCTGCCTTAGAAGGCTTACATTTATGCTATTTATAGAAACAAAAGGAACTAAAGGCCAAACAAAGAGGCCAACACTTCTTGACATAAAGAAAAAGAGAAAGCGAAAAAGCTAAAGCTGAAAGATTATAAAGTAAAAGAAAGTAAAAGAGAAAAGAGAAAAGACACATATTTTACTGCTAGGTTGGTCCCTGGGGACCTATATCCTTATCAGTAGTGCTTGTTGTTGATGCCGACAAATCTTTTACTCTTCAATAATGATCAATCCGTCATCATTATATTCTTGTGATGATTTTGTAGTGGTAGGAAAGTGTGCACAATGATGATCTGGACATTCTCGTAGTTGCTTACAAATCGCATATTTCTATGCATTACTGATAGAGTCAAAAAAGTCAACAAACTTATCAAATGGTTGTTTGAATTTCTGAATCAGTTAAAGTGCTTCTGGTTGTATAAGAGTCTTATAAGCTGAGGTCATCAATATCTGTGGTCTTTTGTAATTGATCTTATAATGAGTTGTCGTTGATACGAGTGCATTGATTATATACTCCTTCCAGACAATTGAGGTTGAGCTTGTTGATAGTGTCCCAATGAAATTCATATCGTGGAGGTTCATCTACTGGTGGATATAATAAATTGCTAACTCCGACATGTAAATAAGCAATCCTTGGTACTTTAATTTTTGCTTTGGTGGCAGTATCCGCTTCAGCTTCTTCAAAGATGGGATAATTGCTATAGATCCTTTAGAGATCAAGAAGACAACAAAGATTCATTATGGAATTTCACAGTTTATAAAACAACAGGAATTGTACAAAGCTTTCTACAAATAAACGAACTTGCCTTAAAAAGCACCCCTCATTATCAAAATACTAGAATCGATGTCGATACCTTTGACATCATTGGAAATGAGATTTATAAGGAATTTTTAGGAAAAGATATTATTCTCCATAAAGCAGAAACTGATTGTGTCAATCAATTGAAAGCTTTAAGACATTTAAATAATATGAGTATTTGTGATATCTATTATCTCGATATTTCAGATGTTAATATTCTAGCTTCTTCTTGTACTACTTTTGAAGGAATTGAATGAATCCTTTCCAAATCTATGGCTTTTCCAAGAGAGACCATATTTGGTGGTGTCGTAGATGGTGATGTCAACACTTTCTTGTATTGTGGTTTAAGAGGTGGTGTATGTTGAAAATCCTTGAATGCTTTTCCTGTTTCCGCTTGAGTGGAGAAACTTTTATGAATAATTCCACTTTTTCCATTAATGTGTATAGTTGCTTTGTGCCATTGATTGTAGATGCCTGCCATGGGGCCGTTGTAAATCATATAATACTTGGATTCATGATGATCAAGTTGTTTCTGTGAAGTAGTAGGTGGAGGTGTAGATGGTTTTTGTGGAATGGATAACTGAATTTTAGTGGTTGTATTGGGCGTAAAAGAAGAGGTTGATGGTAAACTTGGTGGTTTTTTAAAGATGGGATGATCTTGTTCCTTTAGTAAAGTAATGGTTGTTCTGAGTCTATTGATTTCTTTGGTAACTACTCCAACTTTTTTTTGTAATTCTATGAGTTCTGCTTCCTTCAATAGTAATGTATCTTCCAGTTGTTTTATAACTTCTTCCATTCTTGTGTAAGAATATCTGCAAGAAAATTGTTAGTAGTTTTAATATATTGAATACTAAAATTGAATTGATTCAATTTTAGTTGCCATCGAATAAGTCGTCCTTGATTATAATTAGTGCTTATTTGGTACTTGGTAAATCCACATAAATATTGAGAGTCCGTTTGAATTTTAAATTCAACCGGCAATAGATCTATGTGCCATTTTCTCAAAGTTTTGAGACAGGCCAGTGTTTCCTTTTCATGAATGGGGTATTTTAATTCCGAGGAATTAAAAGTCCCATTTTTATACTTGCAAAGATAGTACTTTTTGTGCTTGGGTGGTTGTGCCAAAAGGCATCCTGCCCATGTGTCAAAGCTTGCATCCAATTGGACAAGCAGTTATCCTTAAGATTGTAATTATAAAGAGTAGGTAAATGCTTACAGAGTTCTTTTAATCGTTATATTGCTTGGGTATCTGTTGGAGTCCAATGCCATGAATATTTGGTACTGCATTTCAATTGTAATCTTCTTCTTTCTTTTGCTAATTCCTTAAGAAATCCTTGATTAGATATATAGTTTAATAATCTAAGAAATTGTTGTATATGTTTTTTATTTTGTAATTTGTCAGGACATGTTTGTAGTTTTGTAATATATTTGGTTGTAATTGTAAATAACCATGATTAAATTGTATTCCTAAATATTCTATTATCTGTTGAGCAATACGAGCTTTCTTTTTACTTAAAATTAATCCTTTTTCTTTTCATTTTTGTAAAACAATGTTAACTTTCTTTAAATGATCTAACTTATCTTGATTAGAATAAATGATAATATCATCAATATAAACAAACATAAATTCTTCGAGTCCTTGAAGATTGTTATGCATAAATCGTTGATAAATACTAGTTGCTTGTTTTAATCCAAAGGGTAAAACATTCCACTGGTAATGTTTCTGAGGAGGACAAGTAAAAGTTGTTAATGCTTTTGTATTATCGTGTAATCGAAGTTGCCAGTATCCAGATTTGGCATCTAATGTTGTAAACCAAGTGTATCCTTTGAGTTTATTAATAATATAATCTTTTCTGGGTAATTTATAGGCATCACATATGGTAGCTTCATTTAATTTTCAATAGTTAATAAACATTCTTCGTTTTTCGCGTTTTTGTTCTGTGGAATTGTTGACATAAAAGGCTGGTGTTGAATGTTTACTAGTACTTGGACTAATTAGTCCTTTTTCTAAAAGTTCAATACATTCGGCAAGGAATTCTTTTACATCTTGTGGAGTGTAGGGAATATTGTTTCGGATATTGACTTCTTGATGAGGGTCTTTTAGTTTTATTTCAATGAGTTCATTGTTATGATTTTTGTAGGGATCTAATGGATTTTCACTACAAACTTCATCTAATAGTGTATCAACTTCTAGTTAAGGAGAGGTATTATTTAACAAATAAAAGTGTAAAGAATTTAGTCGTTCGGTTATTAGTTGAAGTTGTTGATAATAGGTGGTATGATAAATAGGAATCTTTAGAATAATTGATTTTTGATTAATATTCTTGATATAAGGAGTTTTTAATGTAATATTGTGTAAGTATTGGCAAAAGGGATTATATAATTTGAGAAAATTATTTCCAATAATCAATGGTAATCCAGATTTTTGTTGGTATAGGGAAGGAATCATAAATGTATAATTTTCAATGAGTATGTTATTGTAGTAGCTTACATACTAGATAAATTTGAAACTTCCATCGGCGATTCTAACTTGTAAAGGTTTATCTAACTTTTTCCATGTATCTAAAAGTTGTTTTGAAGCAATACAAATAGTAGCTCCAGTATCTATATATGTATTTACTTTAGTATTCTGAATAGTCACTTGAATAAAAGTTGCATTGGGATTCAGTTGTTGAGTCGGATTCGCTTTATAGAGTTGATTCATTGAGAGAGTCATTAGAGTTCGTAAAGATAAAGAGTGGAATCAGTATGATAATCAGATTCGATTGGTTCTAATTGATGTTGTTGAGTAGGGTATAGTATGTGTACTTTGTTGGTGTACTTCTTATAATTTTTCTTAGGACATTCATTAGCGTAATATCCTTCTTCTTTGTAAAGCCAACACTTACAATCCTTCTTTTTCTGTGGACAATGCTTTTGTGTAGGTTTAAAAGATCTATTTTTACGTTTTCTAAAATATTTGGGATATGTTTTGGGTTGATATGGTTTTTGTTTATATTTATGCCATCTGTAGGGTTTAGTGTATTTATGAGAACGATAGTAATTGGGTTGTACATATCTATGTTTTCAATATTTAGATTTCCTTGAATTGCTTCTAGATTCAAAGCCATATTGTTGTGGTACTTCAGCATTCTGCAAACAGCAAGGATGTATATGTTGATGTTTCAGTGTTTGTTTTAATTTGGTTTCTAAACAATATTCTACTAATAATTCTCGTTTAAGGAGAATAGCTCCACCTAAATTGTGTGCAATAGTATGGTCATTGGTTCTTTCTTGAAATTTCTATTGTACTTTGATGTTAAAAGGATAAGGTAATTTTTTAATAAAGATGTGAGTATACATTTCTTGTTCAGATCGTGTTAATTTATAATAATGGGTTTGAAATTCACAAATAAAATTATCAAGATAGTAGATATCACAAATACTCATATTATTTAAATGTCATAAAGCTTTTAATTGATTGACTCGATCAGTTTCTGTTTTGTGAAGGATAATATCTTTCCCTAAAAATTCCTTGTAGATCTCATTTCCAATAATGTCAAAGGTATCTACATCGGTTCTTGTATTTTGATAATAAGGGGTGCTTTTTAAGGCAAATTCGTTTTCTTGTAAAAATCTTTGTACTATTCCTATTGTTTTATAAAGTATGAAATTCCATAATGAATCTCTGCTGTCTTCTTGATCTTCAAAAGGTTTTTCTACTTGTAATAAGAGTTATATAAGATTAGACCATTCAAAAAATAACTCTTCAGCATTAGTGATACAATCTAGATTGAGTATTCCATCACTTCCTAATGTAATATGTTTAGGTTTATATTCAGAGGGATATTTGCGTATTTTGGAACCTTTATAGTAATATCCTTGTCAGTTAAGGAAATCCTTTCTATCTTCTGTCCAAGAATAGTTTGTTAGTTGAAAGTCCTTTGTTCGTTTATCACCTATTATCTTACTTTTAAGTTTTAATTCACGTGATTTACTACTTTCGGGTTTTTCTTCTTCCATTAATACTTCTTGATCTGATTCATATCCATATATGATTTCTTCCATTTCATTTTTATTATTAGACTCTTGTTTAGTCAATGTTGGACATATTTGTTCGGTGGTGTTAAAATGTGATTTGTGTACTAAAGAGGTGACTTCTGCTAACTGCTGTTGAATATTTCGTTCAACATCTTCAATGGGTTGTTCATGATCTACCGTTTCAATAGTTTAGATTTAATTCCTAGCTCTGATACCACTTTGGGGTTTTGGTGCGGAATTTGATTGATTTGTTCTTTTAATTGATGGAGGATGGTTATTATTTCAATTTGCGTTTTGACTAGTTCATCTATTGTGTGTTCTAATTGTGTTTGTTTGGCTAGTAAATCGATGATTTGTTGAGTTATGGTTGTCATAGAGTGTTTTGAACATATGGAGAGAGATCAGTGATCTGATTTTGAATTTCATCTAATTATTTTTGCTTATTATCTAAAATAGGATCTGTAATTCTGAGAGGACGTTGAATTCTAACTGATGCTGATCTAAGGAGAGGAAAAGAACAAGATGATGTTGATTCAGAAAAAGAATGTCATCTATTGTTTGGAGTTTGTTGAAATGGATATTGTATAGCTGGAAGAGGTTGTAATTTTGTATGAAACTTGGTTCCTACTTTTGGCTGCATCTTGAAAAGGTTGATCTAAATAAATTTGATCTGTGTGCTTAAAATATATACTTTGATGAGAATTAGTTAATGCATAACTAATTTGGTATGTTATAGAAAAAGGATATTGTCCTGGAGTCATTAAATTATCCTTGTAAAATTTATATGCGATAGTAATAGTGTCTTGTAAATCTGAAGAAAGTAAAGGGATTCCTAGTTTTAAGCAAGTGTTAAATTTGATTTTTTCGTAGGCCAAATTACCATTCATCATTCATATAACTTGATTATTTAAATTTGTCATATGTTAGTCTAAGTTTGCCATTCTAATTGGGCAGTCAATACCTTCTTGAAAGGTTGATTTGAGTAATATTTGGATAGTTGAAAGATGAATATATTCGATCTTTTTTCGTTTATTCTTGGGTAATTGTTGTAGTTGTCTACTGATTTGATCTTGATCTATCAAGCTAATCCTAATATGTCCATTACATTGATCGA
>JAOQMP010106664.1:0-14536 GCA_027563575.1 Erythroxylum pedicellare
ATCTGACAAAACAAAAAAAACAAATTGAAGGAAAACACAAGAACAAGCAACTCGAGCTACTCCATAGTATGATCATCCCTGTCCTGCGCCCGATGTGTTAGCACCACTCAATGGGTCATCTTCATCAAAAGGGAGCTGGAAGTGAAGGTGCCCAGTGAGTAATGCATCCATCCATTGGTGGTACCGCCAATCTCGATCCTGCATAGCTATCTCCTGAAGGAGGATGTCCCAAAGAGTAGCAAGATCTGCATAGAGGTCATTGACTCTGCCAGCAAGGGTCTGTAAGGTCACAGGCCCAGGGGTAGCCTGAGCTAGAGGATCATCCTTGACTGGTGTCGCAGCTGCAGAGGTTGCACCAACATCTTGAGTAGGGAGTGGACGAGGTGGGTGAATAGTGGGCTGCTTCAAGTGGATATACCTGAAGAGTGGAGCCGGGTCAAAATAGGCATTAGTATACAACTTTGCGACATGGTGTGCTTGAAAAATGTCAGATATGAGATGCAAAAAATGATAGCATTGGTGAATTTGGCGATATTGATGGAGTCGGAGAGGGCAGAGGTGATAACATGAGCTATATCGACCACACGACCAGTCATTAGGACGTAAATATGGATGGCTTATTGTTTAGTGATGTAGGCAAGGTGGGTGGTTAGGATGATGTTAGTGTAGACTAGGTGAAGCCAAGGACAAACTGCAGGTAAGAAATCAGATCACTTAAGATATAGTTGTCATATCGGGGTTTATGCCATTCTGCACCCTCCTGACAAAGTGTGCAAATAACATCGTCCGAAGGGTAATGATGGATAAGCTGATCATAATGACAACAGAAAACATTGGGAAGATTGAAATGTTGATGGATATTGGCGTCAATGAATGCATTGATCATGTTATTATTAAATCTAGCATAGGTCTAGAAATGGCGAATGAATTTTCGTTATTTTGAGAACGGAGTTGTACTAAGCCTACAAGATCAGAAGCAATAAGTTGCTACACAAATGGGTGGTCAGAAGGAGCTAATGGAAAGGGTTGCTCTTTAATGAAGGTGTAGTGTCTACTTTCTCATAGATTTCCAAAAAAGTAAAGCTATCAGAAGAGGAATCAGAATCGCTAGAAGGAGTAGTGTTGGCATTCTTAGTATGAGGCATTTTGCTGTAGAAAACAAACACAGAAAATAAAACGAATTGAATGAACATAATTGACTGAAATTCATAACCTAAACAACTAAGTTTGGCGACTTAGTTGTTTAGGTTTTGAATTTCAGTCAATTATGTTCATTCAATTCGTTTATTTGCGTTGTTGCCGCGGTGAAAAGGACATGTCATCATGGCGAACGTAGTAATTCGCCTCGCCGTAGCGAAGGGAATGCATCGCCACAGTGAAACTGCCCTAAACATAATAGGAATGACTAGATAGAAGCTGGACAAAGGCAAGGATTATAAATACTTACAAAGAAGGAGGAGGGCTTCATAGGGATGGCTGGCCAGTGCAAAATGGGGCGAGGAGAACGGACGATGGCCTGTGAAAAGTGCTAAGATGGCCATGGCGAAGAAAGGGGATGGAGATGAAGGAGGAGGGGGTTAGGTTGTTTAAATAGGGTTTTAGGTGTGAAATGACGAAAAGGGGTAGAGGGAATACCAAAAGTTAAGAGAAAATAAGGGTGGAAGGGTAATTTCATCCCGTTAATTTCGCACAGATTGAACTTTTGTCACGGCAAACACTGAGATTCGCTGCGGTGAACTAACCCTAGTAGCAAAATCCAGCAAAATAATGACGTCCTGCCATGGCGACAGGAATTCACATCGTGGCGAAATTGTCCCAAAAGGAAAATAAATAGATAAGGTTTGTTTGCCACGGCGACACAGACTTCACACCACGACAAAGGTTACTTGAGAGATTTCTGAAAAAATTTCACCGCAGCAAATTTTCTCAAGAGCAACAAGAAGGAAAACAAGGTAAGTTAGTCGCGGAAAAAGTTACCAGAAATTAAAATAAACAAAGACAGAAATGAAAAACTTTACTTCCAAGGATTACAATATAGGTTGCAACCTCTGGTCCTTTCACTTAATCAAAACCTAATGGAATGGATCTAAGCTAGCCTATATGTCATGAAGTGCAAACTAAATCGGTAAGAAAAAGGGGGGTTTTTTCCTTTGGAATCCTTACTAGAATTAAATTGAATTGCAAAAAAAAATATGTGAAAAGTATTTTTTTATTTTTGGGAATGCAAAAAACGGGAAGATAAAGACAATGATCACTGGTGACATTATCCTCTTGAAAATGAGCTTGGCTATCATAGTTCGAAATCAATTTTTTACGGGAGTGAAAATCACTAAGCTTTAAATGGTAAACCTTAAATAACTCTTTACGTCCAAGGTCTTAATCAATGAACTACATTTCTTAAGACCTTGTTAAATGCCCTTAGTGTGTATGGTGGGTAAGTCAATGCAACAAGTCATTTTGGGATCTCAAATTAACTCATTATCAAACACAACTATACAACATAAAAGAGATTCGACAAGACCACAAATTGATAAAGCTCTAAGTTCTACATCAACAAATCACAACCACACATTAAATATCCAACACTTTATTAAACTCTAATCAAGAATGTTCAACTACAAATCATAAATCCTAAATCTAGGAGTTCATAAATCATAGTTAAACATAGATTAAACTACTCCCCTTTTAAGCCCGTTGAACCCAAACCATTGCTACATCTTCGAGAGGAAAAGAGATGCGTAGCCACTCATAGCTTCAAGAAACTTGACAATCGAGAAGCAACTTGAAGATCCTATGGTAGTAACCGACAGTGGAAAGTAGAGAAACTAGTATGGAGAGAACAGGATGGTATGCAAATGAGAGGAAGATGATGAGAATGTAGGAGTGTGTGTCAGCTCTAGCCCCATGCCTCTTGTTAGCTTAAAATGGGTCTTTTTGTCAAAAAAAATGGTGCTACAGCGGGTTGTTTTGCCAAAATTGGTGCAGGTCATTGCTAATTCAAAAGTTTCATCGTGACGAGAGGATGTGTTCACCATGCTGTGGTGAACTTTTCCCAAAAGATTTAATTAGTCATCTTCAGCTTTTGTCGCGGAAAACTTTTCCCGAAATATTTCTTTAATAAGTATGCAGGTTTCGTCACTACGAACTTGCCTGTTCTACTCTATTGACTTGTTGACATGTGCTATTTTGCTTCACTCCTTAGCTCTACTTCTTAAATCTCCTACAATGACAAATAGTAGTTTGCATAATTAATTGTCCCAAGAAAATCACTTAGCACAATTACTAATTATTTGTAACAATTTTACCCTCAATGTACATTAATTCAAGACTAGCACTCAAGAATTAAATTAAGCACAAAATCTAAAAATAAGAGCAAAGAAGTGTAATAAAAACCATAAAAATATCACCAATTTATATAACAAACTTGGTTTCAATCATTAGGTACCCATATTTTCTTGGGTACTTTAGGGTTAGATTTACGATAATTCCTTGAATAATAAGAATATTGCTTCTTTTTCTTTCAGCTAGGAACAAAACTCTTATTATTATGAACATTACTACTAGTAAACCCTAAACCACTCTTATTCTTTGGATGTCTATGTTTTCCAACCATATCATTCATCCATTTAGTACTTTCAGTAAACGTTGATAAATCTGCTAAAATACTATTAATCCTTTATTTCAATTGATTAATTTTCTCAGATATATCTACAATTACTTTCTTTTTCATATCGTCTACTTGTTTCTTAAGGCAAACATTTTCTTTCTCTAACACTTCTGTGTTCTTCAAGCTTTCAACAAATTTCTTTTTCAAAATCCTAGATTGCTTTAATATATCATGTGAATCTTCTAACAATTCTAAATATGCCTCTTGAAGATCATTAAAGTTAGAAGTTACATCATCTTTGCATTCCTTTTCAGTTATTAAGCATATATTTGCTTGTTCTGATGCTTCTAAATCCGAGTCCGATTCTGACAAATCTAGATCTTCCCACATTGCCATCATGCTCTTTTTTCTTTAATTTTCTTCTGTTTTCTTTTGAGCAATAGACATTCAAACTTGTAATGTCCTGGTTTGTTGCACTCGTAGCAGATGATAGACATTTTCTTATTCTAAACTTCGTCTTTTCTATTCTTATTAAAAGAAAAGTCTTTATTTCCTTTTGTTTTCTTTTTCCACGTCCTCCGAATCTTTCTTGAAATGAAGTATAGCTCATCATCATCTTTACTTGAATCTTGATCAAATTCACTAGCACCATCATTTTTTATTTCTTCAATCTTTAATGCTTTTGAAGATGTGCTTCTATGTTTCTGATTCTTTTGATTCTTCTGACCAACCTTTAATACGATAGACTTATCTCTTCTCGGTTTATCTTCTACATCAAGCCCTACTTCATATATCTTCAGTGAACCAAGCAATTTGTCTAGCTTCAGCTTGCTTAAGTCCTTGGCTTCTTATATTGCTGTAACCTTAGGTCTCCATCTTTTAGATAGACTTCTGAGAATCTTTTTGAAATAATCTTGATTATCGTAGATTCTCCCAAGAGCTTTAAATCCGTTAAAAATTGTTTGAAATCGTCCAAACATCTGATCAATAGTCTCCTTATCTTTCATCTTGAACAGCTTATACTGATCAACAAGAATACTAATCTTGGACTCCTTCACTTGATTTGTGCCTTCGTGTGCAATGGCTAATGTATCCCACATCTCCTTTGTAGATACGCATCCATGAACCTTATCATATTCACTTCTACTTAGGGCACAACTTAGAAAAAACTTGGCCTTAAAGTTTAACTAAAATCGAGCTTTTTGATTAGCTGACCATTTGTCATGATAGATGATATTGCCTTCATCATCTGTTGGTGTATATGGACCTTCTCGATGATATCCCAAAGATCAATACGTGTGGATTCTATGAAGAGTTGTATCCTGTCCTTCCAATAATGATAGTCCTCATCACTGAATGGAAGAGGTCTTCTGATCGAGGCACCTTCAGCTAAAAAAACATGTGATTCAGCCATGAATCTTTGTCCTCACTTTGTGATAGTGTTTCTTGGAAACCTCGCTCTGATACCAACTGAAGTAATTCACTTGTTAATATAGAAATCTGATATGATATGTAAACTACACAAGAAGGGGGGTTGAATTGTGTAATCTTTTCAAAATTATTATTCTTTTGACACTTCTTGAATTTCTTTACGAAAAATTCAAATGATTACTAAAACACTTTGATAAAGTTGATAGGCAATGCAATCGCAAGTAATATTATCTACTCGTCTAACAATAAGAAAATTAAAAGTAAGCGTTAGAGAATAGACACTTCAATTTTATACTAGTTCATCCTAAACCTTGGGTTACATTTAGTCCTCAGAGTTAGTCTGAGATTTCATTATATTCTTTAACTTTACAAGTATTATTTCTACACTTGCAGAGCCTCTTCGGGTCTCTCTCACAAAGTATTCTTTATCAGTTGTATTAACCTCTATAGGCTCTAGCCTTCCTTTCTATCTCTAAGAAAAGTATTTTTAAGATTTACGTTACAGATGTATTCGCTCACTTCTTTTTCACTTTGAATACAGAATATTTTCTAATGTAAAAGCATTTGTTCTCTTAGTCTTCGACTAGAATTAGTATTTATAGCCTAAGTCTCCAACAGTCTTCTTGAAAACTACTTCCTGAATCTTCTAAAAACGATTATTAGTTGAGTCCTGTAACTAACACCAACTAACTAACTGTCTGATGTTTTAGAATATCTTCCTTTTGTATCATCTGGAATAATGCTTCTTTTGTTATTCTGCTTCATCTATTATTTCGCTTCATTTGTTATTCCACTTCATCTATTGTGTTGCTTCGTCTGGTGTAGTGCTTCGTCTGGTGTTGACTGAGTACCTTCTGAGTTGACTAAGTGTTACTTACATTTTTCTGCACACTTAACAAACTTATCAAAACAACTCATACATTTCCAAAATTATTTTTATTTGATTTTCATCAAAATAATAGAAGTGAAGTCCTCTTGACTTAACAAGCACAAATTTGATAAGGAAGTTATCAAGGCAAATTTCTTTGAATTATGAACCACAATCTAACTTTGGCTTAAAATAACCCTATATTTCTCTTGGAGCCAAGTTAAGCCTAATTAAAATCCCTATTTCTTTGGAACCCTATAAGCCAAGCATTCCTTACCTTTCATATGTAAATGATTATTTAGGAGTAGGATATGTGGAGGCTTTAGAAAAAAAAGAAAAAGAAAAAGAAAGAGCAAGCAAGTGAGGATTTTATAGGCATTCTGTATTTTCAGTTTCTTCAAGGGATAAGGGTATAAAGTTATTGCTCCTAGTACATAAGAAACTAAGTTTAGGGGAGAGTCATTTATTTAGAACTTGGGAATTCATTGATATTGAGTCAAGTCTTATGATTGTTACTGTTTTCAATAACATGTTGTCATGTTTGAGTTTTTTCATCCCATATCAACATCACCACGCGTACTCCTTCTTGTGACTTGTAATTTAACATGTAGCGCCCCACCCTCTCAAGACAAGTACCCGACATCCTGAGTGATGCCCAAGTATGTACCCCGCAAAGGTGGCATGCTAGAACGATCAAACTCTCGAAAACTCAATATAACTCTTTCTTTTTTTAAAAAAAACATCAAACACATACGCAAAAATCAGTAATCAAATTTGGACCCATTTTACGCATAAACATTTTCAAACACAAAGTTACAACTAGTACACAACTCGTCAGAATTTCACTAGTCATTTAGGCCCAAATTCACATACAAAATATTTTAGTCATAATGTCTTTTCATTACAACATCATTCATATACATATTGTATGGTATTTATGAGTACATAATTTGATACAAATTTTGAGGAATATAAAATTCAGTACAAAATAAAGAAATACAATGTAGACGTGAACTGATCTCGACCTCTGTCCCTTACTTGAATGCAGTAAGTATACTCCTGTTTGTCTCTTCCGAGCCTAAAACATATTTGCAAATTTTGGGTGATTTTTACGAACTGGGTGAGTGACACCCTCGATGGCTCACTCAATCATAAAACACATATAGATAATGTAATCACTTAATTCACATCATTTCAATCATAATCAAATAGCATCACATATCACTTATTTCACAAATCACATTCAGAGCAGTCACACAATTCATTTTTTTTTAAACATACATATTAATTTTATATGCAATGCACATGAGACTCACTTTTATTTATTATTTTGTTGTGACCAAGTGCCTGTAACTGTCCCATATCCATTGTGGATACCGAGCTCATTAATAACTATCCTATACCGAGCTCATTGATAATTGTCCTGTATCTGTCGAAGACACCAGGCTCATTTTAAATAATGAGCCTTCGGCTCTTATACACTTTCTGAGCTCGAAGCTCTTTTTATAATCTGAGCTTTAAGCTTTTTTTCGGTGGCTACTCTTCTCAGAACTGCCTTAATGTTTCATGCATTTATGTAATGAAATGGATCACATATATTCAATCAATTGAAAGTACTCAAAATCATACAGTCATATTCACTATCACATTCTCATTCACACTGCCATCAGACCTTAGTCTGGCATTCAACATTTAAGTTGAGAAAAGAACTTATTCAGTCCAATTCACAACCAATGAGCACTTCAATATCTCATTCATACATCACAATCATCGGACCTTCATTATCTAAAATCAACAAAATCAAATCACATTCATATGATCATTCAGTAGTCAATCAATGCAAAAATTCAAAATTGAACAAATAATGAAATGTGACCATCTAGGTCAACTCACAGAACACTCCATATTAGCATTAGCTTCTAGGATCTGGAAACGTTTGAATATGGACATTTATCCTGCACATCAAAATTATGCAATGCACAAATTGCATATACACATTAATAACTTTGCACAATTATAACCATTCATTTATACACACGTGTGTATATGGAATAAGTACAATGCATGTTCAAAGACAATCCCAGGTATATTATCAAGTTTCACATTTTATCCACATTCTCATTTTATAACTCAATTCCGTCATTTTATTTTTAGCATTCTTTGCTCTCAAATAACCCATTTCTCAATCACCTTTACTGGATACACTTTACTCCTCTTCTTGAATCACAACTTCAATCATATGAATTTCTTTATTCCCATTAAAATCATGTTTCTAATACTTTGATATTAGCAATTCATTCACTAATGTGATTCCAACATTACAAGATTAAAAATTTTCCAAATTCTGATTTAGGTCCTATATCACTTCCAAAAATTAAGACCTTTTTAGTTAATTCTTTATGATCATTATGATCAGTAAATGAACTAATTTAGTAACACATTCTACTAGAAAAACGTTCCCTATTGTCTTAAGTTTCTAATGACACCATAATCATTCAATTTGGTTCGGTAATTTGAAAGTTATATTTTAAACATTTTCAGACTATTCTCATTCTAAAATAGTATACTATGCACAACTTCCATCTAGAAATTGAACATCTTAGAGGCTGAATAATAATTCGACTCCCTCATTTAATTTGTAATACTATGTCTCTAGTTTACTTCACATTAAAATTCATCTCATTTGGAAACTTACAGATTCAGATATATTCAAATTTCTGAAACATGTTCAGTAAAATATCCAATTCATACTCTTCCATCCGATACCATTAATTTGATTCAATCAATCTATTTCAATTAAGTATAAAAAGATATAAAATTTTATGTATAGGTAGAAAAATATGTTAGGAATCTATGGATATAAGAATCACTTCATTTGGAGGTCGAATAACTAAGTTACATTTGAAAGAATCAAACAAGGTTTTGTTCTCAATCATATTGAACCTGTTTCAGGACAATTGGCATGACTTTCTCTATAGATGTCTAATTAAGGTTATTCTTAGACAATTTGAAAGAGGACTTCAAGATATACAACTTTCATGAAGACCTTGAAGATATTTTCTATCATCTAGAGGGTCAAAATTGGGTCAGATGATATATGATGAACAGTACTAGAAGAAGTTTCAGTCTACAGTAGATAAAAGATATGCACCAGAAGATGGGCACCAGAAGATATGCACTAGAGGATAGGCACCAGAAGATGGACACCAGAAGATATGCACCAGAAGATAGGCACCAGAAGATGTGCACCAGAAGATATGCACCAGAAGGTATGAGATGAACAATGCATAGAAGATACACAATCAATATAAGAAGATCATGACGGTCAACATCAGAAGATACAGAAGGTCAAGCCTAGAAGATACAAAAGGTGAACCATAGAAGATACAGAAGGTGAACCATAGAAGATACAAAAGGTCAACCATAGAAGATACAGAAGATCAACCATAGAAGATACTTCAGTCTACAGTGCATAAGAAGAAAGGTTTCTACAGGGTCTTCCTCACATCACCAAAAGTTCTGAATCACTAACTACACTCATCCTAATACCATTATATGGATCATCTCACTTCCAAAACATCTCTATAACAAATCATGGGTCATTAATGATCATTCATAATTACAAAAATAAGATTTTTCACCATCCACGTCTCACACATTCAACTCACAAAATCAAGTCATCAATCCCATATTTCTCATCATTCTAGTTTCAGTTAACAATACCCATAACATTTAAAGAATAACTTCCTTGGTTTCACTTCAGATTTTTCAAAAACAACACTAGCCCTAGATCCCAAGCATCACACATTTATCATCTTCTAAAGGTGGTAGAGATAGGCTTTTACTGACAATGAGGAAGAAGATAGCAAAGATGCTAGTAGCAAATGGAGGAAAGTGTGATCTTCAAAGTTAATGTGGTAATGATTGAAGAAAACAAAAATGATGAAAGATAAGAGAAAACAGCCACGAAGAGTAAGATGGGGAGAGCAAGAACAACACCTAATGGACTTTTAAATAAAAGCATCGTGGGAGAGCAACCAAAAAGGGTTTGAATTCTTAGTGGACTTAAGACATTGTTTGACAAGTGACCACATGTCCAATTCTTATTACATAAATCCAATTTCTATTCTAATTGTCTCCAAATTTTCAATGACACTTGTTAATAAATTCTAAAGTCATTTATCAAAATTTTCATTGCCATTTGACAATAATTTCTACTACCATTTAACAATTGTTTTGCCATTTGGCAATTTTTCCTAGTTAAAATACCCAATAATTTCTAGAAATTTCTCCAAAAATTCCAGAAAAATTCTAAATCAATTTATACACTCCCCAAATCAATTTTCAACATATGAAAACAACATTTCCAACATACTCACATCCTTCTTATCTCAATCACAAGGTAACATTTTTTATTCGAACTCAAAATTCAGATTGGTTCTCAATTCCTCATTAAGATTCACAATTTCTGAATCCTCAATTTTGGGCTTTATTAATCTTTTCCTGTAGGACTGATCTTAAATTTAGTAGCTAATAATACTTTAATTTACCCAAAATTCAACTCAACATTCTGTGCTCTTTATTGCACTTAGTTTGGTAACCTCAATATATAAATTCGTTCTATTTCATTCTTGAATTTTCTATTCAATACATCATATTACAGCACCAAATTTACTAGGAATTACCCATTTACACAATCAAAATCTTCAAGTAACTCTATTCATTGTCCCAACCTTACTTTCAGCTCTTTCAAACTCTATAATGACCTTAAACTTTAATGATCTCTATAAATTCCTAAATGTTTATGTATATATATGTAATGTCTCCACGCATATGAAATCACTTTATTAAGCTACATTGGATTTTATCCTAATCTCTTGTACAAGCATCATTACATACTACAAAATATCTAAATCCAGATAATATAATTAATATCGGTGTTATAATTCCTTCAAATTATCTTTACATTAATCATTAATTAATACAATTTTGCTTAGAACATTTTAATCTTTAATACCATAATACTGTCGGGGCATTGTTAACTCCAACAGATATAACCAAAAACTATTTGTGCCCATGATTTATTCTCGTAATTCTTTAAGTATCTAATTCCTCAATGAGATAGTATTCTCTCATAATATTTTCAGTTTCCCAATTGAGTTATTTCTTGAATGATTTGCTCAATTCATTTGATTTTCCCTGATTTTCACATGGATTCATTCTAATGCCTACTCATCCATACTAGTCTCTCCATACATTTCAATCTATTTGAACCCTTTACTTCTTGTGTTGGTAACACATTCATTAGATATAATTTATATCTCCTAGACATATTTACAAAGACTATAGCATGGGCTTAAGTTCTCCTCACATTAGCAATCATGTCACCTCGAATTCAAAACTCCAATCACATATTTGGATACTTTACATCAAACAAAAAGCATATACTCTCAATAGCATATTCTACCTCCAATATTCACTTTTGATTCATTACATATTCATTTCTAATTTGTTCCTTCATTGATCATTCTTAATTTGAATTATCTAATCAACTCAACCTAATTCAAGGAAATTTCTTCTTTGAAAGAAGATTTCTTTCTACAATCATCGATACTGTTCATGAAATCCTTATCAATTAACTATTTTCCACGATTATTTATCACCCATTCTTAGTACCTCAAGAAGATCAGTTTCAACTATTCATGATATCTCAATAAGATCAATTTATGTCATAACTTATATGAACAAAACATCCCTTATAATAAGGCTCAGTGAGGTATTAAACAATTTCATTTACTTTAATACCTTGGTATATATCATCAAATCATTACATCTTATCTAGAGATGTATTTATGACAATTCACCAATTAGTAGCTTATGCTAAGGATGCCTTAATCTTATTTAATTCTAGATAACATTTCTCCTTTTGCACCTGTCCTCGATCATGGGGATTATGCCATGATCATGTCCTTCTTCTTTTTCCCCAAATTCACCATATATATATAGTAAAATCATTAATAATCTCAATTCATTCCCAATTGATCACTATAAGCATTTTAACGTCTTACTCTAACTCATCTTAGACTTTGAACCATAGGAGCTATAACTGACCAATATTCAATAAGTCATAGATTGCTTCTTATATTATCTCCACACATATAATACATATATACTCAATATTATCACTTGTTATGGTGATCCTATTATCAGATGTGCACTCACAATAATCAACTTAACCTTAACAACTTTTTCATATATCGCTATCATCATCTTACCTTTCAACTACCATATATCATCATACATATATACGTTCGCAATTAATTCAGAATCATAGATATATAATCATCCTAAAATTTTGATCTCAATTTCATGGACATATTCTTATGCCAAATCATAACTGTTATCACATTTAACCGACATTCATTTCAAGTGCAAGTTTGACCTCTCTAGGCTATAGATTTTTTTTTCTTTCAACTTAGCTTGTACACATTAGCTCTCATCATTCATATTGATATCACTTCTTTCCTTAATCAGTCTAGAACAATGTATTCACAGTTATTTCACATTCGATGATATATTACCACAATATAATATTGATGTTGTATTCCGTAATACATCCACCAATATGAATGCGTTGAATCTATATCTGTCATATTTAACCATATATTATTCCTCATTTTTAAATATCCATAAACTTCCATCCTTTCACGTTCTGATAGATCATCATTTTTCTCACCATTCCTATTAGTCTAAAACTTAACAAAGGCTCATGCGTGTGACTTAAACACATGTGACTCGGACTAGGGATCAGTTGCCATTATCTTCTATGACACGACTAAAATGCATATAACTTGACATGTACTAAAAAAATGCCCCACCCTCTCGAGACAAGTACTCGACATCCTGAGTGATGCCCGAGTACGTACCCCGTGAAGGTGGCATGCTAGAATGGTCAAACTCTCAAAAACTTAGTATAACTCTTTTTTTTTCAAAAATATCAAATGCATATACAGAAATTATTAATCAAATTCGGGGCCTATTTTACGCATAAACATTTTCAAACACAAAGTTACAACTAGTATATAACTCATCGAAATTTCACTAGTCACTTAGGCCTAAATTCACATATAAAACATTTTAGTCATAATATCTTTACATTAAAACATCATTCACATACACATTGTATGGTATTTATGAGTACATAGTTTGACACAAAATTTACGGAATAAACAATTCAATACGAAAATAAAGAAGACAATGCAGACGCGAACTGACCTCGAACTCTATCCCTTACTTGAATGCAGTAGGTATACTCCCATTTGTCTAATAGATACTCTTCCGAGCCTGAAAAATATTAGCAAATTTTGGGTGAGTTTTGAGAACTTAGTAAGTGACCATCCTCGATAGCTCACTCAATCACAAAACAGATATAGATCATGCAATCACTTAATTCATATCATTTTAATCATAATCAAATAGCATCATATATCATTTTGATCACTTATTTCACAAATCACATTCAGAGCAATCACATAGTTCATTTTGTTTATTTGAAACATATATATCAATTTTATATGCAATCCACGTGAGACTCACTTTCATTTATTACTTTGTTGTGATCGAGTGCCTATAATTATCTCGTATCCATTGAGGATACCAGGCTCATTGATAACTATCCCATGCTAGGCTCATTGATAACTGTTTTGTATCCGTCGGGAATACCAAGCTCATTTTAAATAGTGAGTCTTCGGCTCTTATACACTTTTTGAGCTCGAAGCTCTTTTCTACAATATGAGCTTTAAGCTCTTTTTCAGTGGCTACTCCTGTCGCAACTGCCCTTATGTTTCATCCATTCATATAATAAAATGGATCACATATATTCAGTCAATTGAAAGTACTCAATATCACACAATCATATTCACTATCACATTCTCATTTACATTATCATCGGACCTTAGTCTGATATTCAACATTTATGTTGAGAAAAGAACTTATTCTGTCTAATTCACATTCAATGAGCACTTCAATATCTCATTCATACATCACAATCATCATACCTTTAATGTCCGAAATCAACAAAATCAAATCACATTCATATGATCATTCAGTAGTCAATCAATGCAAAAATTCAAAATATAACAAACAATGAAATAAGACCATCTAGCTCGACTCACAGTACGCTCTAGATTAGTGTTAGCTTCCATGATCTGGACATATTTGGATATAGACAATTATCCTGCACATCAAAATTATGCAATGCACACATCGCATATACACATTAATAACTTTACACAATTATAACCATTCATTTATACACACATGTGTGTACGGAATAAGTACAATACATGTTCAATGACAATTTCAGGTATATTATCAAATTTCACATTTTATCCACATTCTCAATTTATAACTTAATTACCCGTCATTTTATTTTTAACATTCTTTGCTTTCACAATAACCCATTTCTCAATCACTTTTATTGGTTACACTTTACTCCTCTTCTTGAATCATAACTTCAATCATATGAATATCTTTATTCCCTTTAAACTCATGATTTTTGTACTTTTATATCAATAATTCATTCACTAATGCGATTCCAACATTACAAGATCAAACATTTTCCAAATTCT
>JAOQMP010106737.1:0-14528 GCA_027563575.1 Erythroxylum pedicellare
CTACGAAAATGAAGAAGAGAACAAAATATCTTGGTCTTCTCATATGGAAGCATCGTGAATGACAAATCAAAAGGGGGGAAAAAGCTTTTAATTAACAAGGTAGTGGACTTAAGGTCATGTTTGGCTTCTTATAACCTAAGTCCAATTTCTATTCTAATTATCTCCCAATTTCTGATGGCACTTGTCAACATTTCCTACAATCATTTATCAAAATTTCCAGTGCCATTGGACAGTAATTTCTCCTACCGGTACACAATCAGCCTGCCACTTGGCATTTTTTCTAGTCTGAAAATTTTCCCGAAATTTCCAAAAAAAATTTTCTAAAATTCTCCAAAAATTCAAAAACCACAATGCACCTCTCTAACTCAACTTTTCATACACATAAGTCACATAAATTTTCAATCACATTCCTTAACACTTATACCGGGAAATGTCACGAATGCATGTACAGTCATTTTTCATGTGCCAAATTCATTATTCATAAGTATGCGGATGCTAGATTATGCGTGAGCATGTAAAGGCAATTTTTAACGCTCATTAGCCCCTCAAAATTACTATTCTAGCCTCCCCACCGGTGATGGGATGTTACATAAATGATTATTGTAGTGTGAAATGTGAGAGGTCTTCACAACCCATCAAAGCTTAATGTTTTAAGGGATTTCTAAGGAAAATCCCCTTTTTTTGTCTTTTAGTAACAAAAATCAAAAAAGAAAACCTGAATAAGTTGAGATTCTTAGGAAATCACTAGAAGCTTCTCTCAAATCATCATTTCCACAAGTATGGAAGAATTATTATTGTCTATAATAGGAAAATACTGGATGTGTAATCCTTGGAAATCAATGAGTAACTCATTCAGTTGAGATTGGTCTTTCAATTGGAAAATACTGCTACTTTAGCTACTTTTTTATGGTTTCAATACTAATTTTCAAAGGATTGAGATTTAGAGCTTTCTGAGAGGGATAAAATCCTCATAGATTATGTTTTCGGCTTGTATACGGTAATTTCAACACTACTCTCTATAAGCCAGAGGCAGATGGAAATTGTAACTTACTCAATTATAATATGGGTCTTTTTAATACACCAAAGATGCAGAGCCTAAATATGAGAGGCACAGGTTCACTTGGAGAAGAAAACAAAGATCAAGATGGTTCGTCTGTAAGAAGCTAGATAGAGCATTAAGGAATGTGGAATGATAACCAATTTCTATGAAAGCAAATCTATTTCCTTAGATCTTGGTTTCTTTGATCATTCCCCTATCAAGATTAATAATCTTTCTAAAAAATTCACTACTAAACATCCTTTCAGGTTTAACAATTTTCTAGGTAATGTGGAAGGATTTCAAGAAGCAACAGATAAAGGATTGGAAGAATTTGTTACTGGAACAAAATAGTATGTATGAAAAACCTCAAAGCTATAAAACAGAAATTAAAGTTTTTGAATGATAGTAGAAGTTAGAACACAAAAAAAGGAGATTGAAGAGGCTAGGACTTGACTTCCCACCATTTAAAACTCACTAGCAATCAATCGTAGTGATTGGAACCTAGAAACTGATGAGAGAAATGCTCTTAAGCACTACCTATAGGTGATAGATGAACACAACTCCTTTATTAAAAAAAAAAAAGCTAGAATCAACAGGATAAAGGATGGGGATAGATGTACAAAAATTTTCTTCAATGTTGCCTCATTAAGAAGAAACATAAATAGAATTTTGTTATATAAAATCTGAGTCTAGTTAAATGATATGTAGAAAATAAGAAATGATAAAGGAATCTATGCTTTTTTTAAAAAAAAAATAGGTACTAAAGGGAACTTTAGAACATCTATAGAGGATCTAAAACTTTTTATCTCCTCTAGGATGCCTGAGGAGAAGTTAATAACCTATTTAGACCAGTCACTGATAACGAAATATAGGGTATGCTTTTCAACGTGAATGAGTCTAAGGCTCCTAGACTAGATGGCCTTAATGGGAACTTCTACCACAAAAATTATAATAACTTTTGAAATATTATCAAGCAAGTTGTGCATGAATTCTTTAAAAAAAGGGGTTTTGCTAAAAAAGATTAATAAAACATTTTTATGCCTAATTGCCAAACTCCCAAATCTTGTTTCTTTAAGTTAATATAGACCTATACCTTACACTAACTTCATTTACACGATCATTGCTAAAGTTTTAGCAAATAGGCTAAAAATAGTCTTGAAATTTATAATCAGTGAGAACTAAAGAGCTTTTTTGAACAATAAACATATTGGAGACAATATTCTAATCATGCAAGAACTTATGAAAGTTTGTAAAAGGAGAAATTCTCCATAGAACTTTGATATCAAGGTGCATCTTCATAAAGTATGTTATAGTGTCTATTATAATTTTATATTACAAACAATTGAAGTATTGAATTTTCCTTAAATGTTTATAAACTAGATTAGAGCTTGCATCAACTCTACATCCATTGGAATTTGGGTTAATGGGAATCCTACCGAAATCTCAAAAGGGATCCAAAGGACTTTGGCAAAGGGATCCCCTCTCCCCTACCTTTTCCTAATCTATATGGAGGTTCTCACACTATTGCTAAAGCATATTGTTTCCATTGCCCCAAATTTTAAGTATCACTCTAAATGAAGGTTCGTTTCTCTTACAAACTTATGTTTTATAAATAATATTATTTTACTAAGCAAAGATGATGCCAACTCAATATCCATATTGATGGGTAACTTGCAAAGATTAAAGGAGCTTTCTAGCCTTGGAATTAATCTTCAAAAGAGCTTTTTAATCTTGTTAAAATGTTACACCTCTCGAATGTAATGTCTCAAATTCCTGGAATGGCTAAAAATATCCCTCCTCTATTATATCTCAAACTCCCAATTTCATCAAGAAGGCTTATATATAGATAATGCTTTCATCTGATAGAAACTTTCGTAAAAAATTGGGTTCATGGATGAATATGACTCTTTTATATAGTAGGAAGCTCCAATTCCTGAAATTTGTCATCTCTTCAATGGAAAAATACTGATGCACCTATATTTTCTTATCAAAAGGTATTATTTAAAATACGAAACGATGATGAAGCAACTCCTTTAAAGAAAAGGGAGAGGTGAAGAAGGAGTTGAAAAAGTGAGCTAGAAAGATATTTTTCAGCCAAAAGAAGTAGGAGGGATATGATTGGAGACGATAAGCAGTAGCAACAAAATGTTATTGCTAAAAAGAATTTGGAGAATCTTAGTTGAGAAGGAATCATTATGGATCAAATGGATTCATAGCTACATTCTAAAAGGGAATAGTCTTTGGGCTTTGAATCTTAATGATACCTACTTTTGATTCATTAATCAGATATTAAAATTGAGGGAAATGGTACAACAATATGTAACTTGTAAAGAAATATACTCTTGCTCTATGGTTTGATAATTGTGTTCCTTAATCAACAGGAAAGAACTTCACTCTCCAAGTTCCTAAAGAAAGATAAAATGCAGGACCTGACAAAGAATGGAAACTGGTCTCCAACACTAAAGTTGATGAGGACCTTGTCAATTTCCCAATACCAAATACCAATGATGAAGACATTTACCTCTAGCATAAACTACATATTGCATAATTAACAAATAAGAAAAATAAGGATTTGATTTATGGGACTGATATAATAGTGAAGTGGAGCATACTAGTTTGGAGCAAAAGCCTAGATCCTAATACTAGCTTTTTCCTTTAGTTAAAAATGTGGAATATGCTTAGCACAATGGGTAGATTAAAGTTCCTATCCATCCCTAAAGTTTGTGTCCTTTTCAATCTAGAGGATGAAAATAAGGATTTTTTTTTTTAAATTGCAACACCTTTAATATTAGAGGATCTTAACACTATATCAGTACAATTTCAGCTAAAGCATGCAGACATTATCTAAAGGATACAACATATGTCAAATTCCAAGAAGGACAATGAAGTATACATGGTGGCAATAACAACATTTCTTCAAGAGATTTTGGAGGAAAGAAACTCCAAAAGATTTGTAGGGAAGGCTAGAACTTATCTACTCCTATAGAGCTAATAAAAGCAAGCATAAGGAAGTAGCTAATCATCAATCACATTGCAAAGAAACGTAGTAAAAGACTTGAGATTTCTTGAAGAAACTAATACTTCCAAAAATTTTGTAACTTAATTCATTTCAAACATGTGTTATAATGCTTACTCTCAATTGGTTCTTCCAACTCTTTCCCATTTCTAAGTGTGATGACCTTCAGTTGCTCCCTTAGATTAGACTCTATGTTGGTTATGAGACTCTCCACATTTTGTGTAGAAGATGCCTTAGCTAGTTGGCCCATTTGAAGCTCCAAATTATGGATAAAATAATCATGATTTTTTGTAATTTAATTGAACTTAACTTCCATCCTCTTTTGACACTCATCTTTTCTTGTGAACATAGAATTCAATATATCCATTAACTTGTCCATCTTTAAGCCTATCTTACTAAAATCTTGGTAGGCCTTGTGCTCTCATTTAGTTTCCTGCATTATTAGAAAAAGAGAAGTTTGGGTGGTTTTTCCACCTAAGATTATAAATGTTAGAATAAGGGTTGTTATCACCCTGACCATGTTTTACTTTTATGTAATTAAACTACTCAGTATTGTTGCTCTCCACTAGGAAGTAATCAATTCACATCCATGATGTATTTCTTTAAGTAGACTAGAAGAAGTTTCTTTTAGGTAATTTATTTACTTGTCTAGGTTTGCTACTTCATCATGTAATGTTTTCATTGAATCAATAGCAAGTACTCCTTATGATCTTTGAAGGTTGGTTATTGTTTGCTCCTCTCTGATTTCTATAGATAGCTATTGTTTGCCATCTCCTATAATAAATCATATGTAGCATTAACCATCTTCCTCATTAATGAACCTTCAGTTACTATATCAATGGTGCCTCTAGTAGGTAGATTTACTCCATTATTGAAGGCTTATAAAAGGAACTCCTCAAGTAAGTTATAGTATAGGCAGTTCTTTTATAACTCCTTGAATCTTTCCCATGAATTGTACAGTAATTCCCCTTCACTTTGCTAGAAATTTTTTATCTCATTTATGATTCTTATAGTCTTTGTTAAGGAGAAGTACTTAGTTAAAAGGGCTTGTACCAATTACTCTTATATCGTCACATTCTTTGGGCAAATAGAATTCAATCACTCCCTGACTCGATCTTTAAAGGTGAATGGAAGTAACCTCATCTTGGTTGCATCCACATGTCTCCAAGAAATTGGCTAAATGAGCATTAGGATCTTTATTGGCCAATCTATAAAATTGGACACAATTTTCCAGTATATTCAGCAAAGTTGGTTTAATCTCATATGTTTGCACTGGTGTTCTTGTGATCACTTATTGATTAGCGATGAACCCCAACCTTATAAAGTCTATGAGGGTTCTTTGCTGACCTCCTTAGTTCCCTTCTTTTATCATTGATCTCTTTATAGCTTCTTGGCATCTTGCTTTTTGAATCTCTCTCTCTTGCTTGTTGATGTGGAAAACTTATGCATTGAAGAGTTTGCTTAAACTTCTAATTAATCCTATGTTAATGCACCTAAAACCACACAAGAAAGGTATTAAAATTCTTAAATCAAAGTAACTCAAACTACACTAGATGCTAAATTATCAATCCCCAGCAACGACCCTAAAAATCTTGTTGAAGTTTAATTTAAACTAACATATACTACAATTATACAAAACATATCTTGTAGTATAAAAAAATATCATTCCCATGAGGATTGTATTAGTAACTTAAAAATTTGTGTACATTTTGTTTAAGGTCAACAATATGATAAAATAATTAGGTAATAAACTAAACTAAATAAAATTGATAATTTAATAATTAAAAAAGTAACAATAAATTTGTTGATTAATTAATTATCAAAACTTAAGAATTACTTCTATCCTTACTTCCTCTTACTTCACCTTCTTTACTTAATAATACTTGATCTTAGATATCCAATAAATATTATTACCTTCTCTCAACATCTAACTAACTAATCCTAACTAAAGTAGATAAAAATTAAATTGCAGCCTTTCTATCTATCAAAACTCTTCCTAACTATCTAATTAGATCTGAAGCAATCCTAAGGGTAACTAATAAACAATTAGGATTTCTCTTCAATTGCATATTAATCTGATGTTTATAGGTCTATTATGATACCAGCTTTCGTTGCACAACATAACAAAAATAATTCAATCTTACCTCTTAATTTAGATCAAATATAAAACAATAAACACCACAAAGTATATCTCTATTAAATAAAAAATGTAAAGTTTAACAAAAAGTTCAAGAGAAATCCCTAAAATAAGTTTAGCAATCCCTAAATGAAATTATATATTCCAGTTGATTGATCATTAACATTTAAAAATAATAAGGAAAGAAAAGAAAAGAAGAGAAGTTTGAATTCTAGATGTTTTCTCTTCATCGTCCTTGAAATGGAAAAATCTACAACTTTTGTTCTTTACCAATTTTATCTCCTTTATCTCTTCTTTTATGTTTCCAACTAGATTTTTTGTTTTTTTTCTTTTCCTTTTGTACTTCTTGTTACTACTAGGGTTCTTTATAGGGTTTCCAAACTTTTTTTCCTAAAAATAGCCCCAACTTATTAAAAATATTAAAAGAATTGTAACTTGGAAACTTATCTCTTAGCACTAGATAATCTATGCATTCTCTTTCATGATCATGCAGATCATGCAAGAATGAATGATGGAGAGTTGAATATTCTCTGTCATGATCGTGCACATCATACGCATGCTCAATCATGACTGCTTCCATTTCCCAACTTCTTCTTCATGTTTTCTTGGAATTTCTTAGCTCCACTCATCATCAAAACATATTAAATATCCCCTAAAACATGAATGAAGACCAAATTCTCGCCCTAATCAATAATAATCAAATGAAACACTAATAAAGACATAAATCTAATTCCCAAATATATGATTAAAACCTAATAAAATACTTGAAAACATACTCTTTATCCTATAAAACACACTATTAATGACTCCCATCATTTAGATTGTAGAGCCAACTACCTTGATAAGTGAGCAAATCATATTTTGATTTCTCCTTGCTACTATTATTTTTAAAAAATTGTGTTCCTTTCTTCTTCCTTTATTCATAAAGCCTTTGATTTCTACCTCAGTTGTAATTTATAGTAGGACATTACCTCAAAGTAGGCTTTAACTACTTTCTTCCCCTCTTCTTTTAAGATTTTGAAATAATAGTTTTTGGATCATTATCATTTTTGATATGGAGCTACTCATTTCTTATTCAATAATGGATTTTCTATAGGCATTCATTTTCTTCAGCTCTTACTACACTAGTAAAGTTTCCTAACACATTTAAAACTCTTCACTTTTTAAACAAGGACCTCCATACCCTTAATGATTGATGCATTACGTTCTTCTAAATTTGCAAGGTGATTTCTTGTAACTATTGAAGATATTTTGAGTCACAATTGGTGAATGATCTAAGAATCTTAACTCTATAAATTGTACCCTACTACTTAGGAACTTCAGTATTTAGTGATTATTAACCAAATCTCTATCTAGTTTCTTCATCATTAACCACCTAGAGCTTTGTTTATTACTTTATGTGAAGAATCTTCCTTGATGCCTTAAATCTATGGATCCAATTTACTTTATACATTCCCAAAGTTCATTTTAGTAGTTCATATCATTCATATTTCCCTCAGCCTCTGATATGTAGATAGTGGAATTGATATCTCCTAGTATGATCCAAGGCATATTCATTGTTGGTTGGATTCTTGCAATCCTATTCTATAACAATTTCCTTTGGAATGTAAAGTTTGAACCATAGATATATGACCATTACTTTCTCTTGGATGAATTCCACAACCATATGAATCATCTGATCACTTGATGCTTTCTCTATAATTCTTACCCTACTAGAATAAAAAAAATAATTCTTCATCCATTGTGATGATGTTAGTGGTTTGACATTAAAGGACACTACCTTCCAAACTATCTCATCTTAAACATATTCTCTTTACTAAGCTTTGTTTCCAAAAATCTTATTATTATTGATTTAATTTCAATCATAAAATCTACTAATATAAGTATTTTCTTGGGCAATTAATACCTCTTAGATTATAAGCTACTATTGATATATGATGGTGTTTTTATTTACAAAACCCTTAACCCACTTTTTCCTCCCGAACTTCCCTTTACTGTCACTAATATACCATAACTCCTCCTCATTGGTAATTTAGCTGAACCATTTCTTTGCCATAACCACTTGTTTAATTTTCATTGGATTGTCCCTAACATTGAATTGTAAAACTAATCTTGCCCCCACTTCATCATTACAGATAGCCTCAACATCTACATAATTTCCTTCCATTTTTATTTGTATTGTAGCCCTTAAATTCTTACCTTTTTAAACTTTCCCTCTCTTCTTACCTTCTCGATCCGTTATATTTTCCTTTAACAACTCCTGATATCTTTTTTCCTTTTCTCTCTTCTTGACTAGCATTCAATTCCATTAGTTCTTCACAATCATCTCTTCTAAACTTCCTCTATATTAGCCTTCATATTTTTCCTTACTACCTTAAAAATGGTTTCAACCTAAATTATACCTCCCACAATTGTTTCATTTTCCTTAACCTTAGAATTGGGATGACTTTAGGTAATTCTTTCTCCATCTCTATACTCACACACATTCTAGTATAACATATTCTTTTAGTATTCATAGTGCTCTCATCCATGCAAATAGGCTTACTTATAACACTTACAAGCATGCTTAATCCTTTAGTAGACAAATAGTCTAGAGGCATATTATGAAAGGTAACTTATAAAGGAACACTATCTTATCTCACATTCTCATGCTTCAAACCTAGCTTCTATATATCTATTGAGAAATAGGTTAGTTTACAATGTGCTAAGGACCAGCCTTAACCATACCTTTTTCTTCACTTTCAATTAAGAACTTAAATAAAATAAGGTTATCCTTAAATAAAAGGACTGCCAATAGCCCTTTCCTTCTCCACTACCCTAGAACCAATTGTCTGTGATTGGAAAAGGAGGGCATCTCCCCACAAAGAACCTCATCAAAGTAGCATTTTAACTCCTAGACCCTTCCTTCAAGACTTCTAAATCTAGAGATATTATTCTTTTACCATCAATTGAGCTTGGGGGACAAAATTATAGCTTATAGACATTGGTTTCTTTTAGAACTTATTTCCATGTTTGTTTAGTATTGGAGGTAGATATTAATAAGGTGAGAGTCAGGTTGAGTGTTTGGTGGCTAAATTAGGGAGTGATATGTTATGAGGGTGAGGAGTTGATATACATTGCTTTATCATGATCATTAATAGCTAGAATATTATCTATGGTAGTGTTTGATATTGATTAGTGCCTGATTAACTATGTATTTACTCCCTAATACTTAGTGATTAATGTTATGATGTGCGTAAGATACTTATTTTGGTTCATATTTTGTTTTAGGTACAAGTTGGAAGAATAAGAACCAAAATAAGCTAAAAACATATCCTTAGAGCCATCCTCTTGATGTTTAAGCTTCTTTGCATTCGTGGAATAAGAAGGAGATGAATTAGGGTGAAGATAGGATAAAAATGAAATAAATAAAGTTTTTGTAATCTACATAGTCGTGTATAGGTACGTGTGACTCTCTGAAAGTGGGTAGGATCATGAAGACAAAGTTTTAGCCTCTCCTACAACCTACACCGCCATGTATGTACTTACAAAATCATGTAAGTGAGCTACATGGTTATGTATATGGCCATGTAGCTCACCAAGATCACATATATTTGCAAATTGAGGCAAAAATGATACACACAACCAAAACCTTAATTTTTCTATAAAAGGACATAGTGGGCAAAGAAGTGAAGAAAAGTTTTAAAAACACGAAAGGGGCTAAATTTCTTACTTCTTTGAGATTTATAAGGAACTGACCTTCTTCCTTCTAGTTCGAAAGGGATATTAAGGCTGAAGAACACGTTTGGCCATCTCTTAATCTTATAGTGTTGGTATATTTCTTTTGTAATTAATTGTGTTATTCTTTTTTGTAATGTTTTGGGATTCATAATTATTTAAACATTTCCAATATATTATTCATAAATGAATCCATTGCCAAAATCTAGATTACAATACGTAATCGTTGCAACTCTGATTTATTTATGGTAAACTAATGGTTGTGCATTATTAAGGATAATATAGCACATGTTAAATGACCGAAGCTTTTATGAATGTTTTATAGATTAACCTATTTTCCTAGTACATAATACAGTTGTCACACTAAATTTAGAGAGTTTATTCTAGGTTGTTTAATAGCTAAACGTAATTAAAGAGATTATTTTAACCAGATATAGCCTAAGGAAAATTTGGGGTTAACAGAACTTATTGTTAATTTACATTTAATAGTTTGAAAGAGAGGTATGAGAATAACATGATGATTAATTGTTCTCACTTGTATGAAGACTGAAATTGAACCGAGAAATGGATTTCAAACTCATTTGTAAATCTTACTACTTTTCTACTATATGATTTTATTTACTTTCATTAGTTTAGTTTTACCTTATTTTCTTAATTGAATTCAATAAACCCCTCGTAAAATTGTAAGCACCAATTCATTCATTACAAAAGCTACACACCACACTTTGTGGATATGATCCATACTCACTACTACTACAAATTTATTTGTACAGAGTTAGGTTTTATTTTCTAGTTTGTTCGATGCGCATCAGATATTTAGGGGAAAAGGTAGAGTGGGTGAATGTGGCACTATAAAGTGACAGGTTATGAGGGTTAGGAGTGTTGAGATGGAAATTTATAATACCTTATTAGGGTTATTACTGATAGACAATTCTATTACTAGTTATGCTACAAGTCATAGGAGGTAGTAAGAAGTTGAAGGCATGGGACAACTTAAATGTGAAAGGACCCTCTTTCCTTAGGAGGTAGAAACTCACCCAGTAGGTCAAAGATGGAGTCTAAACAATCTTATGAAGAAGGATAAAGTAAGATAAGCACAAGTATAAGAGATTAGTGGCTAGCTTCGAATAGAAAGACAAGAAATCAGTGGCAAGCTTAAAGGTGAATGATAATAAGTATAAAAAAAAAACTAGTTAGAGGAGAACTTGAAAACCATTACAGAGATAACCAATAAGGTAGGTATGATGAGATTTTTAAATAAATGTCATAGCTTCTCTCACAAGAGCCCTAGTATAAGTATATTTTGCTATTAGCATTTTTGCAATAAAGGATTTACATTTAAGTGTTCATTAGTTGATATGCATGATTAGGTATATTTTGAATTTAACTAATTATATGTTAAACTAAATGGATTATATATGATACATGTAACAATTTAGTTATTATTCGTAATATAGTTAGTTTAGATATTAATTTAAATTATTCCATAATTGTTTTATAGAATAAATTTTGGAGATAATTAAATAGTGTTATATTAATTCAAAATTTTGCTTAATTTCACTTCTTATGTTATTTAAGTTTTTAATTCTTTTCTTTTCCAATTTTTCTTTTTTCCTAACTTCTTTTATCTTGTCCTAAAAATTGTGGACATATACATAAAAAGAAATCCTAACTTAAGGACTAAATAGTTGATATAAGAAAATATAAATATCTTCGACCTCACCTTTGCATTGTGAAGCAAGATAAAGAGACTTTTTGGTTTGCTCTAAGTGAATTAGACAATGTGAGGTTAAGGATTGATATGAGACCAGTTCTTTAGTAAAGTCTCACATATATAGTATTTTGGATATTCAATTTCTTTTAAGTAGGAAAGTCTATTAAGAATAATTTTCTAAGAGCAAGTTTTATATTTTACTTACCACCTTAACAATAGTAAGCACAATATAGAAATAAAGATGATATTTTCTCCAACTTAGCATATTATATTGAATTAATTAAAGGACTAGCATAATCTTATTATAATTAATATCTTAATCATCTACATATGACATTTAGGCAATTTATGGAATAAATGTGATATTACTAACTGTATTATGGATCCTTGGTTCTATTTCACTAATCTTTTCCAAGCCAACTTATTGGACTTATGATTCAACTTATATTTTAAATTAATTAACATATTCTTAAAGTATTATTCCTTTATTTTCAATTAAGTAATTTTTTGGTGGTGTGGGATAGATTGTTAATAGGATTCCATGAACCTTAAAAATTTTCTATTATAGTTTGTTCTTATGTTGAGCTATCTATTGTGGAACCATAATTCTAATGAATTTCCATCATTTTTAGAAGATAAGTATCTAACTTATTATTTATAAAAGTTTCAAAATTATCATACTTTGTTTTAGTTGATTAAGATATTAATGTTATCAATTTAAAGTTAATGTTTATTGCCTAAAAATCCAATATATTACTCTTTTCATTTTCTTCCCATTCTATGTGTGGTGTCCAACTTTAATTTCCATTCACATCTTGTTAAACCCAGAAAATTAGTAATTAACGATGAAAAATTACTGACAAAAATGAAATCGTAGCCAATTACTGACAAAAAATTATGTTCCTTCGGGTTTAATTATCAGAAAAATTTTATTTTGCGACCCAAAAATATCCGTCAATAAATATGGAGGGAAATTATCTCAGCAAAATTTTTAACAGAATATAGCGACGGTAGAAAATTCCCGTCGATAAAGAAGACAAGAATGCTTAATGCAATAGATAAGTTTTAGGTTTATTGACAGATTACATTTCTGTCAGAAAATTTTAAATGTAAACGTCGTCGTTTGCTTTGGTTTCAACATTTTTTAATAAAACAAAAACCAAACGAACTACCACAGCCTCTCTTCCCCCTATTCCATCAAATTTGGCTAGTTTTTTCTCTCTTCTGTCTTTGTCGTTCCTGCCCTCCTCTTTATGCCTACTGAAGCCCACCGTCCTCGTTGTCCCACCACACGTCCTCGGTGTTCTTGGCATCCCAACATCCTCATCTCTTTCGCTATTGAAGCTCCCTCCTCCGTTTCTTGTGCCAACTGGTTCCCATTTTTCTTGATTAAGGTGTGTCCTTACATGTGACTTGTGACCTCACTTGGGGATATCATTCATTTTTTTGGTTATTGCACATTGTCAACATTCTAAGCATTTTTCTCTAGAAAAGTTTTCCTGAGCAAATTAAAAGTTACTTAATACAGATTCTTTTATTATACATAATAAAGGACAATGATCTCCTAAATTGGTTCTATTTTATATATAAGGAACAACAAAAACTTTTTTTAAAGGAAAAGACATTCTACGTTAAGACAGGTATGAACATAAAACAGGGTAAGTTATCTTCCTAATTAGTTTTTGTGGTTGTTTATATAAAATTTGAGACTGTATTTTACCTTTTTTTTTTAAATCCGGCTGTTATGTGATCATAGTATCAGTTGCATAAGCTCATATTTACTCAAGATCTACCAAAAGATGAAAATAAATTGAATATTTATGAGGAAATTTGTAATGGTGATTAGTGAAAAGCTTGATATTTGGCACAAAAGATGGTATTTTTGAGCCACAAAGACTAACGATGACTCCGTGAGTTCTTGAAGATGCCATTCATTACTCTTTTTTGTAGGCAGAGAGGGGATAAAAATTTGGAAATTATAGATTTCAGTATATTTCTCATTGCATTTTTATTTATTAAAAACATTAAAATAACCACTTCACATTTTATAGATAATTTTAAAAGAATTAAATATATTAAAATTCTTATTATATTATACTTTATTAATTTTTATGTCTTATTTTAAATAATATAATACTAAAATTTTTAAACTTTAATGTGGTGCTATTTTTAAGTTATAAACAAAAATGATGGTATAATAAATAATAAAATATAATAAATGTTAATTCTTAATTGAAGTAAAATAAGAAGAAAAAAAACAACCAAAGAAGATTCAATAGAATTATTTTTTAAAAAACTAGGATAAGGTCAATTTGGTTTAAATTCATACTCCAAAATTTCAATATAATTAATAGTATTTGCTTTTGATCTTACCTATATATGTTTATACATCTTGGCTTTGTTCTATGTCTTAGCTTCGACTTGAACAATGATCAAAGGACTAACCTTTTCTTTTGCCACTTTCAAGAGGGAACGATAAAGATTTTCTTTTTCTATTTGATGCCACAAAAAGTAGAAATACTTTTACACACTAAGTTCTTATGAAAAGGGTGCATTAATTTATCAACAGGAATTTACATGATGATGAACTGTAATAACCCGTTTGTACACTTAAGGATTTAATTGATAGATTTAGTCATATCATATGAGAATTCATGAAGTGCATTTCATTTGCATGCATCATATTCGCATCTATACATGAATCATGATTTAAAGACATTGTAGAAATAATATATGCACTCCTTTGACATATCCTAGGCTATGAAAGATCTTAAATGATTATGATGTAAATGTGTGTTGATTATGACTTGAATTTGGTTTGATGGATCATAATTAGTGAATTGGGAATTTATTGTTACAATTGAGTGATTGATAAGGTGATATATGCATCTAGTCTAGGAAAAAT
>JAOQMP010106773.1:0-14523 GCA_027563575.1 Erythroxylum pedicellare
CATGTGGAGTGATGAAAGTAGTTGGCCGCATAAGCTTACTCAGAACTTGACACTTGAACAATGAGGTAATATATAGAAGCATAATGGGTTTTCATTTGAGCCTACATGAGGAATTGAGCCTTTATGACTCTATTTTATAGTTATTTTATTTCCTTGTTTGTGTGATGATTCCTTAGGTAATTACCTTCAGAACTTGCTTTGAATCGATTTAAATCTATTGGATGCATGCTAGATAGAAATGATGGAGGCCTTCTTGCCTTAACCTTTGGCTTAAATGACCTACCCTTTTATTATCCCTTGCTAGCCCCATTGAGCCTTTAACCTTTTGTTTTATGAAATCACCCAATTTTGAACCCCACAAACGCCATTAGCTTGCCCAATCACCATCTAATAGAGTTCTAAGTGATAATTAAGCGTGGAATCACAAGTTAAGAGCACATTGCATATAGTTGTTTTCTATTCATTATTTCTTTATTATAAAAAAAGAGAAAAGAAAAAGAAAAAGAATAAAAAGAAAAGAACAAAATCAAAGAAAAAAGAAAAGAAAAGAAAGAAAAGAAAAAGGAATAACATGTAGTAGCTACAATAAGTGCGAAAATTAGTCTTATCTATTTGAATATCTTAGAAGTTTATCTTTGTCATCCTTTTGTACACCTAATAGTTTATAAATGCTTGTGATGAACCCCTAAAACCTGTTTAACCTACCTTAACCCTAGCCGCATTACAACCTGAAACAAAGCCCTTTTGATCTATCCTAGCATGTATCATTGTGCAGAAGAATTAGTGTATTAGCAAGTCTATGATAGTGTGGTTTCCTATAGAAAGTTTGAGCAAAACACTAACCATCAAATACTTGAGAGAAATTAGTGAAATCTATAAGGAAGGTCTATTTTTGAATTTATGCTTATCTTTGAGTGATGGTTCCATAGGTTGAGTTTGCTTATGTGCACCAATGAAAATTAGTCATAATACGTGTAGTAATTTGACACTTGAGTTGGCCAAAGTTTGAGGGATTGCCTGTTTTAATCTTTGTGAAAATGAAGTGATAGGATTTTACTAGTTGTATTTGATCTTTGCTTGAGGACAAACAAAAGTTTAAGTGCGAGGATTTTGATAGGTGTAGATTGCGTTATATTTTTATAGGTAATTTGATACGTGTTTAATGGTTAAGTTAATTGTTTAGTGTAAGATTTGTGTTAGTTCATAAGCATTTGTGTTTTAAGTGTTCTTTGGGTGAGAACATGTTTTTAAGCTTTAATTATATATCTATGAGGTGCTAAGATGAGTTTGTTAGTGTTTCGGGGCATTCGGAAGAGTTTTGGAGGAGAACCGGACCAAAACACATGGTCATGATCGTGGGGGACCTGCCACATTCATGACAGAAACACCAACATTGGGCCTCGATCGTGGCAAATACGCCACGTTCATGATAGAAGCTTAAGCATATGGCCATGATCATAGGGAATTTGCCATAAACATGGGGAATCTACCATGATCGTGACAGAGAGCAGGTAAACTAGCCATAATCGTGCACTAAGCGCCACGATTGTGGCCTATGCGTAGACAGACACTAAGTCACTTTTGGATTTGAGTTTTCGAGGGACTTTTAAGACATTTCAGATTTTGAAAAGACACTAAGGTTGCCTTAATTGGAAAAGAATATTAACGAATAATGATGGAACCCTAAAAAAGAGCCTACATTCTATTTATATTTGGAAACCTAAAAGAGAGAGAGAAAGAAGAGTTAGAGAGAAAAAGAAGAGGAAGAAGAAGAGGGGTTCCGATGCCAAAGCTTCCAGGAATAGGTGATCTCTCGACACCACTGCTCTGTTGAATCATCCAACCTGAGTTTCATTTCCTCCCCATTTACCTTTTTATTCATTTATTGTGTAAGATTGAGATGGGTTATATGGATATAAATTTGAGTTTTTAATGATGTTTTAACTTTACCTTCGGGATTTTGCTTATCTTTAATGTTAATATAGTTGATTTGTGTTTACTTGAGTTGGGTGTTGTGATTGATTGATGCATTTGCATATTTTGGTAAGGTGAACTCGATAAAAATGATTAGTTTGGATTAACGAAAGTTAGGTGATCTAATTGACCATTTAATCAGTCTAGTTGATAAATTCATAGAGAGAGATCCCGTACAAGACCTGATTGTTTATTAGAGAGTTTTAGAACTAATTAGAATTGTGGGTAATTTGTGAATTGAGAGATTGTAAGTCCACAATTCGATTATGGCTTACAATTTAAGGAATGGTTATAACTCGAGAGAGAGTAATTAACCTTACGATCGTCTAGAACTAACACCCCATAAGCACAAAAAAGGATAGATTAACATTGATGATAGGTAAAATCCCCTGTCGCATAACTTAATTAATTCTCTTTACAGATTTCCATTATTACATTATTCGATTGTTGCTATTTTGTTTTGATTTATTTTATTTTTCAGTTATTATTCAAATTTGAGTCTTAAACAAAGCACAACTTGAATTAAGTGGCGCCTAAGCAAAATCCCCGTGGGACGATATCTGCTTTTTACTACAAGTAATGACACGTATACTTGCGATTTTTAGCGTAAAACAAGTAATTGGTTTTTCAAATCAATAAAGTTTTGTTAGAGTTTTTTTCGCTTTTGTTTGAATTGTTTGTGACAAATTGGTAGAGCTTTCATGTTTTTAGATAGTAGTATCGGTAGCTATTGTTTTTGGTTCTAGTGTTAGTAGCATGTCTAAACTAATTCTCTTTTGGTAATCTTATCCTGCTCTTTTTCCTGTATAAGATTTCTTTTTTGTTTAAATATATTTTTCTAGTGTAACTTTTTTTTTAAAAAGGAACTATATTACAAAAAATAAATAGTGTAACTAACAGGTACATTATTAATTTCTTATCTACTAGTAACGAACTTGGTAGATAAATGAGTTAAAGAATTACTTACAATTATTTTTCCAAATTATGATAAAAGAAAAAAAATAATATGCACATTCATCTTATGGAAATTGTCTTTATAAGTTACATCATATATGGTTTCATATAATGCAACCTTAATGTCCTTTTCCAACCTTATCATATTCTTTAAGAAAATCATAAGGGCCATCTAAATTGCAATTCATTCTCTGGATTATTCATTATCGAAAACAAAAGAGTCCACTTCATTAGGGATTTTCTTTTAAGGTCTCAAATTTGTTTACTATCATCTATAAGAGCGAGCAAGTTTTGACTTTTCTACATGTTTGTTTCAATCAAATTCTTCAAAGCATCCCTTCCCTTCAAATCCTTGTATTATAATTTTTATATTTTTCCCACTTTAGTTCCCTTTATACCTTTATTGATTTATCATTATGTTATTTAGATTATAAATTACATTTAGTAATTTACTTTTAATTTTATAGCTAGATGGACAAAAGTTGGATGTCTCATCAGAAATGGTCTACTGAATACTTGGAACGAGTTAAGAGTCTTATGCAATTTGTAAAAGAAAAAATGGGTGTAGAATGTTGTATTCGTTGTCCACGCATAGATTGCTAAAATGTGAACATTCAAAGTCAAGAAGTGGTATATAATCAATTGTTAATTTGAGGCATAAATAAATTCTATACTCTATGGATTTATCATGCGAACGTTCTAAAGCAAGTGGTATTAGAAGTGTTGATACAGTTGTTGATGGTAATAGCAATAATGATATAGAAGATTGGTATATTAATGATGATGGTGACGATGGGATTAGAGAGATGTTAGAGGTTTATGGGAATTATATGGAGATTATGAATGATACTGGTTTGCCTAACATAATTGATAGTATTACAGAAGATAATTTTGGGAAGTTATCATATTTGCTTAAGAAGAATTATATCCAGGGTGCTTTCTAACTTATAATTATATCGATAAACACTATGTTAATTATTGTGTATATTTATGTTGTTTTTTCATAAAACAGAGTGAGAAGGAATTGTATGGAGAATAGTATAATAGGATCACACTCTACAAACTCAATCACTATAAGGAAGTTAAAGGGTGGATGTTTGAAGAAGTGTACAACAACTATATAAGTATAAATTTTTTTAAAAATTTAAGTTTATTTATTTATGTAGCATTAACTAATAATATTTGCATTGAATATTGATTTTATTTTTTAAATTGTAGAATAAGAAGCAAGAGTTGCTACAAACATCAATGTTTGATGGAAATGAGCCAAATGTAGAAGACATTTGCAATATGATGTTTGGTACATGATCTGGATATATCAAAGCTTTTGAGTTTGGCCCTAAACCAATTGCTTCATCCTCATCAAGACCAACATACGTTCAAAGTCTTGAAAAGGAAAACAAGTTGATTAAAAAAAAGTTGGCCAAGCATAAAAAGTACCTAAGACAATTACTTGGCCTAAATTATGTAAGTAGTGATGATGAAAACAAGTCTTAGTGACTAAACTAATCTTCATATTTATTATTTTGTATATAAGTTTTTTAAAGTTGTCATGAAAATCTTTTACACAATCAAATTTTTATATACAATGCTCAAATTTTCAATTTTTTGTACTATATTTTTGCATAATAAATTAACAACAAAAATCTAAATATTATATACAATAATATGGATTACAAAAGTCACAAATAATTATAATTAATATGGTATAACATTTAGTTAAAATGTATATTAAAAATTTGAATATATTTTACAAAACGTAGCTAAAAACATTTCGCTACGTTTTTAGAAACGTAGTTAAAAACTTTTGACTACGTTTAAGGAAATGTAGCTAAAATCCTTTGGCTACGTTTATGGAAACGTAGCTAAAAGTAATTAGCTACATTTTTGGAAATGTCAATAAAAACTTTTAGCTATGTTTTTGGAATTGTAGCAAATAATCTTTAGCTACGAAAACTAAGTGTAGCCAAAAGATATTAGTGACGATTACTCAAAACATTGCCTATAGTTTTTTGTTACAAAATTAAAGTGTAGGGAAAAACTATTAGTAACGATTAGGGAAAAATGTCACCTATAATTGTTAGCTCAAGGTTTATTATTAATGATTTTGATGATAACTCTATAATATTTCAAAATTTAAATTGGATTTATTTCCTTATATAGGTAACGATATAATTCTTAAAAGGAAATAAAATCATAAGATAATTGCTTCTTTTCTTGCAGGAACCTTCTTTTTGAAGTTACCTTATTATAAATGATTCCATAACATCTGGAAGGATCTTAGTAACTAAAACAATTAGTTATGGAAATTTTATCTCTTAATGTCTGAATATTGGAAGAATCCAGTAGAGATGATATTCAAGATACAAAGTCAACTCAGAATTAAAATGAAGCAACGACTAGTTGAAGACAATGTCTACTTAAGGAAGAGCTACTACATTTGTGAACTACACACAGATTGGCGAAATACTTCAGCAGCATCAATATTCTTGAAAGTCATACCTATATCAAACTACTTATGCCTTAGAAAGTGAAACCCTTATATTGATAAAGATTGTTAAACCCTTTATACATTTTTTATTGAGAGTTTGTAGAGGCTTGTTAAACACTATGAGTATGGAAGGTTGAAGAACCTTGAAAAATGTGCACTTGTGAGCTTGGGGAGCCTTGTGAAAATTTACTACTTGGAGTTTTATAGTGAAATACTCAAGTTGAATACTTGGGGACTGGACGTAGGCTTCGTAAACTGAATCAGTATAAATTAACTATGTCACACTCCTCTCTTAACTTTTAAATTTTTACATTGCAATGTGTGTGTTTAATTTATAAGAGGCTCCTTCACTTTTTTTTTGTTTTAATATTGCAAGAGGTTTCTTTCGTTAACAAGCTCCTTTCATTTTTTAACAGTAACAAACTCCTTTCATTTTTAACGTTAATAGTCTTTCGTTTTTAAATGTTAAACAGGCCCTTTTTATTTTTTAAAAGTTAACATACTCCTTTCATTTTTAACAAGCTCCTTTTATTTATAGACTTTTCTGTTTAATTTTAGCAGGTTCTTATCGTTTACACGAATTGATAGTAACTTAAAATTTTGTAAGTAACACATAATTCACCCCCTCCTAAGTTTGTTTTCTTTATCATTTGTTATCAAAATGAGGTTTCACATTTATTGTATTTTACAGCACGTGATAGATTATGACAAATAATTTGAGAAGCCTTAAAGGACAATCTGTCTTAAAGCCTCCTTATTTCAATAGAAATAACTATTCTTATTAGAAAGAGAGAATGACCATTTATCTTTAATTTGTAGATATCGAAATCTGGAAAGCTATTAAAGTTGGAGCCGCACCTCCCGCTATTAATAATGTAGAAGTATGGACTGATGCTGATAGAAGAAACGCACAGCTGAATGCCAAAGCAAGACATTATTTGATCTATGCACTATCTTCAGAAGAGTATGAAAAGATATCCTCCTGTTCAACAACAAAGAAAACATGGGTCAAACTCCAAATTACTTCTGAAGGAACAAATAAGATAAATAAACATAGAATAAGTCTTTTAGTGCATAAATATGAAACTATTTGCATGAAACAAGGAGAAACTATAGATGAATTCTTCAGATGTTTCAACAATGTCATCACAACCTTAAAGAACTTGGGAAAGGTATATCCCAATGATGAGCTTGTAACAAAGATTCTAAGGTCACTGCTAAAAAAATAGAGACCTAAGGTGACAACTCTAGAAACTTCAAAAGATTTCCTCACTATTTCACTTAACTGGTTAAGAGGAAACTTGATGATCCATGAAGTAGAGCTTAGGCGAGATGAGTGATCTTTATACAGAAGAGGAATGGCACTAAAGGTAGCTGATGAATCAAATCCATTAAATGGTGATTAAAGCGACACTGAGTTGCAAATAGATAAAGATGATGAATTCTATTTCATGGTCAGAAAATATGCATGCTCCTACAAAAATAAGCTAATGAAGAAAAGAGAAGGAAACAAGAAAACTAAGAATAATGGATTCCCATCTAAAGGCAGCAATAACAATAGCAATTCACAAAATAATCAAATCATATGCTATCATTACAAGAAGCATGGATACACAAGATTAGAATGTCCTCTCTTAAAAAAGATAAAATAGAAAACAGAAAATCCAAAATGCAAGGCATGAATGTAGTCTGGTTAGATGAGGATTTTGAAAACTTTGAAAATGAAGAGCCTAAAGAAGTCAGCAATGTTTACTTTATGGCTGAAACAGGACATGATGAGGTATATTATTCTAACTTCGATATTGAAATTGATGAATTAAAAGATGCATATCATGAAATGTATGATCATTATAAAAAATTAACAGTGCATTATTTTAAAAAGGTTAAGATGTTTAAAAATAATTATGCATACTTGACGAATAAGATTAAATCGCTAGAATATGAGAATAAGAATTTGTTGTCTAGAATTGTGTCCCTTAAAATTGACAACAAGCAAAAAGTCTTTGAAAAGGAATTCTTGGAATAAAAGGTAGGTTAGATAGAGAATGCATTGATTGAAAATGATTCCATTAAGGTGCAACAATTGGAAGAAAAATTTGCTTCTTTAAAAAAAGATCTTGCCAACTTTGTTGATGAAAGGAACAATCTTGATGCATTACTTGGGAATGGTAAAGGTGTTTTTGATAAGGCTGAAATAAGATATAATGAAAATAATAATAATAGGCCATACAAGAATTAAAGGTGTTTTTGATAAGGTTGAAATAGGATATAATGAAAATAATAATAATAGGCCATACAAGAATTTATTTGTTAAATTCAGTATTAGCAACAGCAGGAACCTGATAAATAACAAAAATTATAGTAATTCTCATTCATCTATTTTGTGCAATTATTGTAGTAGACATGGCCATATTAGTCATTTATATAACTTTCAAAAAATGAAGAAATTATCTCAGATGTATGTTTGGAGACCGAAAGGTCAAACTACAAACTTGAAAGGACTCAGAAAAATTTGGGTGCCTAAAATGAGATAATATATTCTACAGATATGCTTCAAAACAGAGACAATAGAAAATCAATGGATAGTTAATTGTGGTTGTTTGAGACACATGACAAGTGAAATATTACATTTCAACTATATTGAAAGGAAAGTTAGAGGTAATGTTGTCTTTTCTGATAAAAACAAGGCAAAAGTCACCAGAATTGGTAAAATTGGTGACTCTAATTTTGCTTCTATTGATAATGTTCTTTATGTTGATGGTTTGAACCTTAACTTATTACGTGTAAGTCAATTATGTGATAAGGGTTATAGAGTCACCTTCTATGCATCCCATTGTGAAATTATTGATAATCTTAATGATAACATTGTATTTATTGGTCCTAGAAATCAGAATATATATTGTGCTCAATTAGAAGACACATCTTGAAAAAATGTTAAATGTTTTATTTCATTAGAAAAGGATTCATTTATTTGGCATAGAAGGTTTGGACATGCTAGCATGAGCGTTCTATCAAAAATATCCAAAAATGAGTTAACAAGAGGACTATCGAATTTGAAGTTTGAGAGTAATCAAGTTTGTGAAGCTTATTTGAAAGGAAAAAAAATAGAAATAGCTTTCCTCATAAAAGTATTGTTTTTACTAACCAACTGCTTGAACTTGTACATATGGATTTATTTGGTCCTAGTAGGACTCAAAGCTTTGGTGGTAAACACTATGGTTTTGTTATGGTAGATAATCATTCTAGATTTACATGGTTTATTTTTATAAAATAAGGATGATATTTTTGAAGTTTTGCAAAAAATTTAGATTGAAAGGGTATTGCATTACATCTATTCGTAGCGATCATGAAGGAGAAATCGATAAAAGAAAAATTGAAGATTTCTATAATAAAAATGGGATAACTCATAATTTTTCATGCCCAAGGACTCCTTATTAAAATGGAGTTGTTAAGAGAAAGAACAAGACTCTCGTTAATATAGACAGGACAATGCTGTGTGAAAGTGGTCTATCTTATGGTTACTGGGTAAAAGCTATATCTACTACAAGTGGTTTGTATTAAATAATGGAAAGGACAATCTTGGAAAATTTGATGCGAGATCAAATGAAGCTATTTTTCTGGGTTACAATATTGCCAGCAAAGGATTCAGAGTTTAAAATAAAAGAACAAAGAGGATAGAAAAATCCATATATGTGGTATTTGACAAAGCATTACCCTTAACAATAACAACTGATTCAGATGATGATAAACATCCTTTAGTTTCTAAAAAATACATCGCAGACTTAAAATACACTATAGTATCTTCAAAATGACAAGATCAAGAAGGTTCTTCTAAAGCGAGGATAGAGAATGTTCCTTCATCTCAGCAGGAGCCTATCTAACAAAGAACACCAAGAGAATGGAAGGTCTTGATACACATTAGTACATTTTAGGAGACCCCTCTAAAAGTCTAAGAACCTAATCATCCTTTAAGAACAATTATTTTTCCCTCATCTCACAATTAGAACCAAAGACTATTGAAGATGCTCTTACTAGTGAAAATTGGGTTTTAGCTATGAAAGACGAACTAAATTAGTTTGACAAAAACAAAATTTGGAATTTAGAACCTCGTCCACAAAATAAGTCAATCATTGAAACTCGTTGGGTGTTTGGAAACAAAATTGATGAAAATGGTAAGGTGGTAAGAAACAAAGATAGACTTGTAGCTCAAGGTTATAATCAACAAAAGGTATTGATTTTGATGAGACTTATGCACTTGTTGCTACTATATAATCGATTAGAATTTTACTTGCTTTTGTATGCTATAGAAATGTTAAATTATTCCAAATGGATGTTAAAAGTGCCTTCTTAAATTGATATATCAATGAAGAAGTGTTTGTTAAACAACCTCCAAGTTTTGAAGATGAAAACCATCTTGATTACGTGATGAAGTTAGCTAAAGCCCTATATGACATAAAGTAAGCTCCTCGAACATGGTACGAGATGTTAAGTAACTTTCTTCTTGAGGATAACTTTGACAGATAAAAGGTAGATAAAACCTTATTTATTAAGAAAAAGGAGAACAATTTACTCATAGTGTAAATATATGTTGATGACATAATTTTTGGTGCTACTAATCAATCTTTCTGTGAAGAATTGTTAGCTTTAATGAAGGGGGAGTTTGAAATGAGTATAATGGGAGAACTATCTTTCTTTCTTGGGTTACAAATTAGGCAAACAGAAAAAGAAATCTTCATCAGTAAAGACAAATACACAAAGGAACTCATCAAGAAATATCATTTTGAGAATGCCAAACTGATGTGTACACCTATATATTTTGGAACTAAATTTGATAAGGATGAAGAAGGCAAAGCTATAAATGAGACAAAGTACAAAGGAATGATTGGATCACTGCTATATCTTACAAGCTCAAGACTAGATATTATGCTTATTGTGTGTTTTTGTACACACTTTCATTCAAACTCAAAAGAGAGCCTTTTTTAAGCAGTCAAAAGGGTATTTTGCTATCTTCGTGGAACTATGGATTTTGAATTATGTTATCCAAAAACTGATTCTTTTAACATAGTTAGCTTTTATGATGTGGATTATACAGGTGTTAAAGTTTATAAGAAAATTACAAGTGGTCATTGCTGATTTCTTGGAGGATGTCCATTTTCTTGGTCTTGCAAGAAACAAAAATGCATAGTGCTTTTGACAAATAAAGTGGAATATATAGCAGCTGCTAGCTGTTGTGCTCAAATCTCATGGATGAAACATCAACTCTAGGATTTTTCTCTGAACTTTGATCATATTCCTATACTATGTGACATAAAAATGCAATAAATCTCTTTAAGAATCCTGTGCGTCATTCTAGGACTAAGCATATAGAAATCAAACATCATTTTCTCAGAGATCATGTTTTAGAAGGAACCATTGATCTTTTGCATGTTAAGACTAAAAATCAAGTAGCTGATATCTTTACTAAACCACTCTCTGAAGATAGATTTTGTGTGTTAAAAAAGGGCTTGCATATGCAGATTATCTGATATTAATTTTGTATAAAGACTCTATGCTACTTCTCTTTGCAGATATTAGCAAAATCCTAATATGTTCTTTTATGGAAGGCTCTTCTTAGTTTAGAAGGCCCCTCTTGTTTAGAAGGACACTCTTTATTTAGAAGGACCCTCTTAGCTTCGAAGGCCCCTCTTAATTTAGAAGGCTCTTTTTAGTTTAATAAGGTAGAATACACGTGTCTTGAAAAAGTAGTTCTTTTTTTAGCGTCGTTTCAGCCTTTAAAATGCATATGCACTACCCTGACAGCTTTCTGTACGTGACTAACAGAAGATACGTAGACAATCACACTTCCTTTATTAGCATGTATGGCTGCTCATCCTCACATAAAATCAACGCCCAATAATCGTTTAGTATACATTAAGTAGACTTCTTTCCTCTACTTTTCTTTGTCATTCTCAGAAGCACTGTTCCTTCCTCTTTACACCCTAACTCTCTGTTTCCTCTCAAATCTCCTAAACCTTACTAAGCTTACTTACAATGGCACAAACAAAATCAAAAGGACAGAAGAAAACCTTGGCATCCACTTCTAGCTATGGTAAAACTCTCCACTATGAACAAACTCTAGTTTTTGAATCTTTTTCTCTATCACCAATAGTAGGATCATTAAACACTCCTACTGAACTTGTTTCTATTACCATTAAGCCCCAAGTTTAAGAAACACCCATTTAAGAGACTCTAGAGGAGAGAAAAAGATAGATTTTAGTTATGTTATCTCTAGAATCAAACTTTGATTCATCCTCTGAGCACAACTAACTGATAGTTAAATAGCAGTCTGTCTCTGAATCTATTGAAGAAGAAGAAGAAGAAAACAAAGAAGAAAACATTGAAGAAAAAGAAAAAGAAGAAGAAGAAGAAGAATCCTCCAGTGGGGGGAGCCAGCGAGAAAAGTAAGGTTTCATTCTTCCTCACTCTACCCAGTCCCATTCAGCCTACTCTTACTCTCTCTTCTAAATTTTTTATACCTCCTTCCACTGCTCTTTAGCTTGGTTCCAAGGATAAGAAAGTGCTTGAAGTGTACTGAATTGTACATGATGATGATTCAGATAAAGAACTAGTTCGATTAATAATACGACCATGGACTAGAGTAAGTGTTGCAAAATAAGCTTAAAAAATTGATGAGCAAGAAGAAACCCTGACGCTGAAAAGAAAGAAGAAGAAAAATCTCGAAAAAGAAAAAGAGTAGAAATAAGAAAAGACAAAGTGCCTATAGTCAAAGAAAAGATTGAGGAATCAATTGTTAAGGATGAGCCACTTTATGAAGAATCTCTATTTTAAGAAATCCCAAAAGAAAAAAGGTCAAAACCGAAGAAACAAAATAAAGGAGAGTCTTCAGCACCTGTTAAGGTGTTTTAGTCAATGGAAGCTGATGTAAATGCGTTATAAGAAGCGTAAGGTGGTTGTAGGATACATTTTGCCTCCTTTCCTGTTTGATGAAATTTGTATTCCCATCTCTTCTCATCTTTTTGTTGATGGTTAGGAAAATTATTTGAATTTGAATGAGACAGTGTGTGATGAATTAGTTAGATGTTTTTACACACATATGAGAAAAGAAGAAATTGATGGAAAGTTGTCAATAATCTCTTGGGTACGAGAGTGTGAGATCTTGATTACAGAGAAAAAATTGACAAACATTATGAGTATAATTCCCATAGGCAGAACAAACCTTCCCTGTTATAAGTGGGATATTATTGATCTTAATCTAGGATAAATTATGGACTTTATCTGCTTAAACACCAAAAATGCCCATGAAGGGAGACCATGGTGTAATATCTGCTACTTTAATTTTTCCAAGGAGTAGCTCAGTTGAAAGATGCAGTCTCTTAGATACATATGTGATGTATAATCTTCTGAAGGGCAATAAGATGAATCTTCTAGCAATGATCTTGAAATTTATGGTCGACAGGGGAAGTTATAAGAATGCAACTAGTGGTCTACCATATAGGATGCTTCTAACCAAGATTTGTGCTTATTATGGAGTGTCTTTTGACAATTTGGATTGGTATGAGCCCAGAAAGTTCCATTCTTCCATTCCTACCAATTCAGATACAAGCTGAAAGACAATGTGTGGGTGGAGAATAAAAACTGAAAGAGCAGTAGACCTCTTAGGTCTTGCCCTACAAAAATTAGCCCCTGCCATACTCCAAAGCACAAATGATCTGATCCTTCAACAATTAATGGAAATTCTTTCTAATCAAGATCAAATGCGTGGCCAGATCGACAACATGAAAAATTAAATTCTTGATATGCATGTTTTGCTTCAAAAATTTCTAAATCTCCTAGATAGCTTTGTTGCTATTTTTGCTTCGTTTGTTTTTTACATACTTGTGATATTTTTTGACTTGTTAGTTATTTTCCCTATACTTTTTGGTAATGAAAAAGGGGGAGAATCATTGGTTTGCTTTTGATGATATATTTGCCTTATTCTCTGCTAATTATTGAAATATTGTTAAATTATATTTGTGAAGTTTAAATCTATGATATGCATAAACGATAGGTTCCTATCATAAGAAAGGCTACTTCTAATCATGACTGTGAGTAAGAATAAACAAAGCTTATAGGTATCTTTGAAAATCCTTTATTGTTTTTTGAATTTTGAAAATATATATGATATTGCTTGTCATTATAAAAAAGGGGGAGATCATTAGCTCAGGGTTCATTATTAATGATTTTGATGATAACTATATAATATTTCAAAATTCAAATTGGACTTATTTCCTTGTATAGATAACGATATAATTCTTAAAAGGAAAAAAATCATAAGATAATTACTTCCTTCTTACAGAAATCTTCCTTTTGAACTTACCTTATTAGAAATGATTCCATAACATCTAGAAGGATCTTACTAATTCGACCAATTAGCTCTGGAAATTTTATCTCTTAATGCCTAAATATTGGAAGAATCCAGCATGGATGATATCGAAGATACAAAGTCAGCCCAGAATTATAATGAAGCAACGACTAGTTGAAGAAAATGTCTACTTAAGGAAGACCCATTGCATTTGCAAACTACATACAGATTTGCGAAATACTTCAACAACATCAATTTTCTTGAAAGTCATATCTATATCAAACTCCTTGTGTCTTATAAAGTGAAATCACTCTATTGAGAGAAACTGTTATACCTTTTATTCATTTTTTTTATTAAGAGCTTGGCTTGTTAAAAATTACGAGTGTGGAAGGTTAAAGAACTTTAAAAAATATGTACTTGTAAGCTTGGAGAGGCTCGTGAAAATTTACTATATGGAGTTTTATAATGAAATACTTAAGTTGAATACTTGAGAACTAGACTTATGTTTTGTTATAAGCTGAACCAGTGTTAATCGACTGTGTTACTCTCTCTCTCTTAACTTTTAAATTTTTGCATTACAGTGTTTGTGTTTAATTTACACGAGGCTCCTTCACTTTTGGAATAGATGCAGCTCGTTTGCACTGATTTTTCCACGACTGAGTATGACCGCATATTTCCACGGTCATTGCTACGGCCCCGATCTGGTATCCAAACGGTGCCGATCTTGGGGGCAAGACTATAGTCGGCAAGTTTTCGATATAAA
>JAOQMP010106795.1:0-14522 GCA_027563575.1 Erythroxylum pedicellare
ACATCACTCAACTATCCAACAACATGAGTGAGAACCAAGCGAGAAGCAGTGGAACTATTCCCTCCAATACTGTGATTAACCCCAAGAGTTTGAATGCTATAACCCTCCAAAATGGGAAAAAAGTGAGGTTTAACAATCAAGATGAGGGAGTAGATGAAGAGGAGAATGAGAGTAGAGAATTGCCTTCAACAAATGAAAGAGTCAAAAAGTCTGAAAATTCTAAAGAGAGAGTACTTTTGACTGAAAAGGAGTCCAAACAATTAAAAAGCAAGGAAGGGAATTCTAAAACCAACCAGGAATCAAGCAAGAAAGGAGCCCATGAAGCAAATGACAAGGAGGTAAACCTTAAAGACCTTGTTTTTCCTAATTCGTATTTGTTTAGCAAAAGGATGACTGATACTAAACATAAGAAAGATATCATTGATTTATTTGGGAGAATAGAAGTCAACATCCCTTTGCTTGAACTTGTAAAAAGGGTCCTTGCATATGTTAAGTACCTTAAAGACCTGTGCATTAATAAAAGGAAGTTCAAACAGAATGAAAGAGTGCACGTCATCTCAAATATGTCTGCATTGTTTAAACCCTAAATCTCCATAAAATGCCAAGACCCCGGATCTTTCATTATCCCTTGCACTATGGGAAAAGTTACCATAGGAGGAGCCTTGTTAGACCTAGGGGCAGCCATTAATGTTATGCCCAAGTCTGACTGCACATCATTAGGAGTCAAAAGTCTTAAGTCCACATCTGTAGTTCTACAATTGTTTGTTAGGTCTCTTAGGCATCCAGTGGGCATTATAGAGGACATTTTGGTCTAGATAAAGGATTTGGCCTTTCTAGCTGACTTTTATGTGCTTGAAATATCTTCTGAACTTGTGCAGCACACTACATTGATTCTCGGTAGACCCTTCTTAAGGACTGTTAGTACTATAATTAGCATGAAAGAAGGTACCATCACCATGGAGGTAGGAGATCAAAAAGTGTGCTTTAACATGTAAGAAGCAATGAAACATCCCCATAAGGGTTATTCGCTTTTAGGATTTAAAATTCTTGATATTTTTATTAATAATGCATGCTCTGAATTTGAACTCCAAAATGCTTACTCTAGCTCTGCACTGTACTTATTGAATCCTTCAATTGTCAATGATGACCCCTTGGGAGAAAGGTTTTCCGTTAATGTTTTAAGTGAATCTGGACTTGTGGAGGTTGACACTTACGTGGCAAGAAGTAAAGTTGTTTCACCCCAGCATAGCTATCCGTCAAAGGTTCACCAAGAGAATCAGGAACCTCTGTAATCATCAAGTTGTTTATTTCCTGCACTTGTTTACTTATTTTTGCTCTGTGACTCATTATGACATTGTCAGATACATTAGTTTATTGAATAAGTGTAGGGGAGAAACCATTTCAATAGGGCATTAGCTTAGCTTTTAGTTTCTGCAACAATTTTTCAATTCAATAATTCCCATGCTAGATTTGTCTCCTATTTTATTTTTCTGTGCTTTTTGGCCTGATGCATTATACATCTTCAAGTTTGACAAAATTGATGTGATTAATTGTGTTGCACTTTATTTTGTTGAGCTTATCTGGTGCCTTATGACTTAAAATATACTCAGTTACATTCTCATTGTGCTTTTCCCAACGTGTTGCTATTAAATAGCCTTCCTCTTACTTTTTAGTGCATCATGGTGTTTTAGTGTTATTAAGGACAATATGATGATTAAGTGTGGGGGAGGTCCATTTTGGCAATTTTGCTTTATGCATCATTTTTGGCCATTTAATTGCTTGTGCAAGTCATTTGTGTGTCCTCTGCAAATCTTTAAACTTGGTAATTAAGGTGAATTGCATGTTTTTCAAGTGTTTCTTTTTGTCTGCAATTTTTTCCGCAACGAGCTTTTAGTTTTGCCGCGATGACGTTACTAATTTTTGGCTTGCCTCGGTGAACTCTTGGTTTCACCGTGGTGACGCTATTCCTTTCATAAAAGAAACTGTGTTAATTCCCTTATTTCAATTGTTCTCCCAAATTAGATTCTTCTCACTCCTTGAGGATTTTGTAAATTTCAAAGTTGTCCATGTGTTTTTGAAAAAAACATCTATGTTTTTACATGATAGTTAATTTTGGTTAATTTCATTTTCAATGTTTTCACGAGAAGCAAGTGAGGGTACGTTGAGAGAGTAGCATTATGCATTTTTAAACCTTGAGATTGCTTAATTGAGATACTAACCTTATTGGAAGGATATCTGGGCCTGAATTCTTTCATTTCTGTGTGTATCTGCTTAATTCCATATCTCTTTAGAACTTGTTTTAATTCTTGATCAAAGTTTGATGAATTAAAATTTTATTAATATGATAAAGGCATTCTTTTCAAAACCTTACTTACCCAAACACTTAACCTTTGCTAGCCCCTTTGAGCCATTTTTTGAGTGCATGCATATTTCACAAGTAATGTGAATTTCTCATCTCCATTTAAAGATGATCTAAAAAAAGAATTTCTATTCAAAAGAAAAGAAAGAAAAGTTTCCAAAAGTTCCAAAAAGTTTGGCAAAAGAATCATAAAGCTTTCTCAAAAGAGAAAAGTTATAAAAAATAGGTTAGATTATGTTTGTTGTTCGTGTAAATATTTTCTTACGCATAGTTGGCGTTTGTTTCATGAGAAAAATAGTTGTGATGCATGTACTCATTTTTTCCTTCTTCTATGTAATCCATTTCATTTATCCTTTCGTACATTACAACTCTGAAAGTCCTGTTGAGTCTCAAAATTATAGTTCCTGTGGTGGAGAGGTTCAATTATCACAAGCTTATGGAAGAGACTGGACTAAGCAAATTGTAGAGTGAAACTATACCAAGACAAGTGAGTTGAGAGATTAAACACATTTTCTTGAGACAAATCTCTTTTGCCCAATCTCTTGAATTAAATACTTATAGTGTTTATTGTCTTAATGGTCTTTCAGTCTGCTTGGGTTGATTTATGAGGAAGTGACTTAACTAATTCTCTGCTCTCATTTTTAAGCATGGTCGGAATTTTCTTTTGCACTTGTGTCTCTCTGACTCTTATAAGCTTTGTCCAGGTGTACAAAGGTCTAAATGTGGGGGTATTTGATTGAACCCAAGTTTCCTATATCAATTGATGACAATTTCATGGTTTTTATTATACTTCTTGGCTCTTATTTTTGGATTTTGTGCTTAATTTAACTCATGAGTCCTTGTTTTGAATTAATGTAGTTTGAGGGTAAATTGTTACAAATAATTAGTAATTGCACTAAATTGGTTTTTAGAACAATTGATACTGTAAACTACTATTTTTTCATTGTAGGACATTCAAGGAGTAAAGCCAAGGATTGAAGACTAAGAGCACAAGTCAACAAGGGCACCAGGCAAGTTTGCTTTGGCGAAGATGATGTTTCACCACGGTGAAATCAGAAGATTTTCGAAGAGACCTTTTGGGCAAAGTTCGCCGCAGTGAGGATAATGTTTGTTCCGTGGCAAAAGATGAAAGTTACTAAAGAAATCTTTCAGAAAAAGTTTGTCGTGACAAACTCATCCTTTCATTGCGGTGACACCTTTGAATTGGCACAGACCCGAACTATTTTTAGAAAACTGACTGACTGTGTAACTCGACCCGTCAACCCGTTTTTAAAGAAAACCTATTTTAGGCTAACTTATAAAAGGAGAGAGGAGTCGACATCTCCACACAGATATATTCCATCCTCTTCATGCAGCTACTTTTCAATTATCATCTTCTTCCACATTACGATCCATTTCTTCCATTTTCCACCGCCAACTGCTACCATGGGTGTCTCTAGTTGCTTATTGGTTATGAAGTCTTTTGGAGCTATGCGTGGCTAGGCATATCTCTCCTCTTAAATATGTAGCAATGGCTAGAGTTCAATGGGCTTAAAAGGAGAGTAGCTTAATTCATGTTCAGCTATGATTTATGAACTCCTAGATTTAGGACTTGTAATTTGTAGTTGAACATTGTTGATTATAGTTTAATCAAGTGTTGGATATTCAATGTGTGGTTTGGATTTGTTGATATAGAACTTTGAGCTTAAATATATGAAGTCTCATAAATATCCATTTATGATCTTGTTGAATCTCTTTTATCTTGCATAGTTGTGTTTGATATTAAGTTGATTCTAGATCTCAAAGTGACTTGTTGCATTAACTTATCCACTACACACACTAAGAGCATTTAACAAGGTTTTAAGAAATGGAGTCTTATTGGTTAAGATTTTGGACTTAAAGATTTCTTTAAGGTATACCCATTTGAAACTTAGTGATTTCACTCCCATTAAAAATTAAAATTGAACTATGATAGCCAAAGCTCATTTTCAAGAGGACTTTATCACTATTTGATCATTTGTCTTAATCTTTCGTCTTAATCTTTCTGTTTTCTATTCCCGAAAATCCAAAAATACATTTTACATATTTTTCTTACAATTCCATTTAATACAGTTAAGGTTTCCAAAGATCAAAACCCCCTCCTTACCAAATTAGCTTGCATTTCATGACACATAGGTTAGCTTAATTCCATTCGTTTAGGTTCCGATTAAGTGAGACGACCTGAGGTTACACCCTATATTGCAATCCTTGGATTATATTTTTGATTTGACCTCTAAGAGTTTGAACTAAAGTTTGGATCAAAATGGCACTAATGTCGGGGAACCAAGCAATTAGTTCTCTAGGTTAGCTTTTGTCATTTTTCTGCTAAGTGAGGTTAGGAGCCTTTTATTTAGATTGCATTCTAGATAGTTTAGCTTTATACTTGTCAACATTATAGGATTTCATTTTCTTTTCATAGCATAAAATTTTGAAAACATAAACAAAAAGGAAATTGAACTTTTTGCACTTTTCATACTTAGCATTTTTGCACGCACATAGTTTTGAATATTTCTTTAACTGCTTTCGATACATACATACTTTACCTGCATACGTACTTTCATACAAACTTCCACATACCTACCTACTTGCATCCATCACATCTCATCTTTTTATTTGACTTTGTGTGCTTGCAAGTAAATTTTGTTACATTTTATTTTCATTTGAATTGTTCTCGTGCATGCCCCAAAAAGCCAAACTTCTGCCTTTCTACCCTGAAATTGAGAGATGTTTGAGAAAAATTAGAAAGGAGAGGAAAGAAAAAGAGAGAAGTAAGGTAGTTATTGAAGAGGAGTCTAGTCAGCCAGGCAGTGAGAGTGAATCATTAGAAAGAGTAATAATGGCTGAGAACCTAACTTTTCTGCAAAAGCCTAATCTTAATGCTAATCAACCTAGGAATGGTGATGATGGAGGTAATGGGGAGCATGAGCCAATTAGTGAGAATAATGGGAATCAAAGAAGGAGGACCATTAGGGAAGCAACGACCTCTTATGTGAATTATGATCCATTTACTGCTGCTTGTCCTAATTTTGAAATGAATTTTGAAGTTAAAGGATTGCTCATTAATTCTCTTCCTAAATTTCATGGCTTGACAGGAGAAGATCCTTACATCCATTTGCAATCGATGTCCATGATTTGTCAGAGAATCAAAACCTACAAGAGCTTCACTTGATCAAGTACTATGGAAGGTTTTTCACCTATCTTTGGAGGGAAAAGTAAAGGAGTGATATATGAGCCTCCCATGACATGTGGCGAATGCCTACCATAGTTGGGACAATCTGTGAAAGGCGTTCCTGGAGAAATATTTTCCGACCTCCAAAACTTCATCAATGACTAAGGAGATTTATTCGACACGTTAAGATTATAATGAGTCCCTCTATAACTATTGGAATCGCTTTCAAGATTTTTTGTCCAGATGCCTCCAACATCAGATTAGTGCAGTATTTTTATGATGGGCTAAAAAGTCAAGAGAAAGGTATGTTGAATGCGGCATCGGGAGGTTCTTTGATTGACCTAACAACTTTGGAGGCATGGGATCTGACCAAGAAGATGGCTTTAAATCATCAATAGTACAGTGTTAGAGATACCAGAGGCGTACATGAGTTGGGAGCTTCGACAACCCAATTCAAAAGAATGGAAAGTATATAGTTTAAAGTTGACTCTTTGGAAAGTAAAGTGACTTCACAGTTGTGCTTCATCATTGCAGAACTGAAAAACATGATTTTGCATCGCCCAACACCTTTTATGGATCTTACTGCACCTAATTGTGATACTTGTAGGTCAGTAATGCATATATCTAGTGTCTTCCCCAATCGTTATGAAGAGGTGTCCAATATGTATCAGGGTCGGCCTAATCAGAAATAGGACACCTATTCAAACACCTTTAACGAGGGATGGAAGGCAAACAGATTTCAACACAGTGGAGGAGCTGGTACTTCCACAAACTAGTTCTACAACCAACAGCAAGCTCTAACTATGCCACTAAAAGAGGACACTAACTAACTTCTGCATAATATGATGGCACTGATGAAGGAGGAAATTTATTCGAACAATAACCAGTTTAATGTAATAGCCTCTCTCATTCAACATGATTCTTCTAAAAATGCTACTCAATTCAATGCTCTAGAAAAGAGAATGGAGCAATGGGAGACGAAGGCTGAGAATATTAACTCTTACATCACTCAATTATCCAACAACATGAGTGACAAACAAGCGAGAAGTAGTGGAACTATCCCCTCCAATATTGTTATGAACCCCAAGAGTCTAAATGCCATAACCCTCCAAAATGGGAAACAAGTGAGGTTCAAAAATCAGGATGAGGGAGAAGATGAAGAGGAGATTGAGAGTAGAGAATTGCCTTCAGCAAATGAAAGAGTCAAAAAGTTTGAAATTTTTAAGGAGAGGGCACTTTTGACGGAAAGGGAGTCTAAACCATTAAAGAGCAAGGATGCAAATTCTGAAACTAACCCAAAATCAAGCAAGCAAGGAGCCTATTAAGCCAACGATAAGGAGGTAAACCTAAAAGACCTTCCTTTTCCTAATTCATATTTGGTTAGCGAAAGGATGACTGATATTAAGCATGAGAAAGATGTCATTGATTTGTTTGGGAGAGTAGAAGTCAACATCCCTTTACTTGACCTTGTAAAAAGGGTTCCTGTGTATGTTAAATATCTTGAAGACCTGTGCATCCAAAAAAGGAAGTTTAGACTGAATGAAATAATGCAAGTCAGCTCAAATGCGTCCGCATTGTTCAAACCCCAAATCCCAGTAAAATGCCAATACCATGAATCTTTCACCATCCCGTGCACCATAGGAAAAGTTATCATAGGAGGAGCCTTATTAGATCTGGGAGTGGCCATTAATGTGATGCCTAAGTCTGTCTACACATCATTAGGAGTCAAGAGTCTAAAGCCTACATCTGTAGTTCTACAATTGGCTGATAGGTCTCTTAGGCATCCAGTGGGCATTATAGAGGACATTTTGGTCCAAGTAAAGGGTTTGGTCTTTCCAGCTGACTTTAATGTACTTGATATGTCTTCTGAAGTTATGCAGGACACTACATTGATTCTCGGTAGACCCTTCTTAAGGACTGCTAGTACTATGATTAGCATGAAAGAAGGTACCATAACCATGGAGGTAGGAGACCAAAAAGTTTGCTTTAACATGTACGAAGCAATGAAACATCCTAATGAGGATTATTTGCTTCTGGGAGTTAATATGCTCGATGTTGTTGTTGATGACACTTGCTCCGATCTTGAATTTAAAGAGGATTCCTTTGATTCTGAGTTGCACATTCTAACTCACGTGTGATTTTAACATCTTCTGTTGTCAGTGATAACCCCCGTTAGGAAAGGTATTTTACCTCAACAAAAGTGTCTAATTGAAGGGATGCAGAAGGAGTTAGCCTAGGCAGTTACCACCATAGATCAACATGAGATGGGTTCAACATCTGAAGTAAAAGGAGATTAAAGAGCTAACCACATGGAACTTGAGCTATCATTTGTTGAAGGAAAGGGGAGTAATCTTTGCTCTCTTGAACTTCATAAATTAATTCCTTCTATTGTGCAACCTCCTGTGATTGAGTTGAAACCTTACCCATTACTTTAAAGTACACCTTTCTTGAGTTTAATAAGCGATTACCTATTATAATTGCCAATACCCTGTCTCACAATAAGGAAGAGAGACTCCTTGCTGTTTTGAAAGAACATAAGAGGGATATAGGGTGGACTTTAGCGGATATACTTTGAATTTGCCCATCTATTTGCACACATAAGATCTTATTGAGTGAGGGTTCAAAATCTGTGAGGTAGCCCCAAAGGAGACTGAACCCACTTATCTTAGATGTGGTTAAGAAAGAAATCACAAAATTGTTGAGTGCTGGGATCATATATCCCATTTCTGATAGTGAGTAGGTCAGTCCAATACATGTAATGCTGAAAAAGAGTGGAATAACTATAATAAAAAATGATAGAGATGATTTTATTCCCACTAAATAACATAATTCATGGTAGGAGTGCATAGATTATATATGATTAAATGATGCAACACTAAAAGAACATTTCCATCTTCCTTTCATTGACTAGATGCTTGAAAGACTTGCAGGCAAATTACACTATTGTTTTCTAGATGGTTTCTCTAGATACTTTCATATACCTATTGCATCAGAGGACTAAGATAAAACCACCTTTACATGCCCTTTTGGTACCTTTGCATATTGAAGGATGTCTTTTGGTTTATATAATGTCCCAGGGACTTTCCAGTGTTATTTGATGGATGTTTTCTGTGAATTTTTAAAAGAATGCATGGAAGTTTTTATGGACAATTTCATAGTTTATGGTGATTCTTTCAATACTTGCCTATCTAGTCTTACAAAAGTTTTAAAGAGGTGCATTGAAAAGAATTTGATTTTGAGCTTTGAAAAATGCCACTTCATGGTCAATGAAGAGATAGTGCTAGGTCATTTGATTTATAGCAAGGTGATTGAAGTTGATAAAGCTAAGATTGAGGTTATATCTTCTTTGCCTTATCCTACCTGTGTTAAAGATATAACATCATTTTTAGCTCATGTAGGATTTTATAGGTGGTTCATAAAAGATTTCAGCAAAATTACATTACCTCTTTCCAAGCTTTTACAAAAAGATGCAAAATTTGAGTTTGACGATTCTCGCAGAAATGCCTTTGATAAATTGAAATCAAAACTCACTTCTCCTTTTTAGTTGCTCCTAATTGGAACTTGCCTTTTGAACTTTCATGTAATGCTTATAATTATGTTGTAGCAGTTATGTTAGGTCAACGGGAGGACAAACTAGTAAGAGTTATCACATATGCCTCGAAGACACTGGATCTAGCTCAAATTAACTATAAAACAACTGAGAAAGAGCTATTTGCAGTGATTTTTGCTTTAGAAAAATTTATGCCTTATTTGTTAAACTCTCATGTGACCATTTTTACTGATCATGCAGCTATTCGATATCTCCTCAAGAAAGCACAATCAAAGCCTAGATTGATAAGATGGGCATTGCTTCCCCAAGAATTCGATATTGAGATAAAGGATCGAGCTAGGGGGGCAAACCATGTAGCTGACCATTTGAGTAGGCTACCGGATGATATTCAGGGAGCGGACTCTTTGGAACTGACTTGCAACTCTTTTCCTGATTTATTTTTATGTGATTTAGTTTTTAAAGAACCTTGGTATGCATATATAGTTAATTACCTCATGACTGAACTATCTCCTCCTTTAATGTCTAAGTCGTAAGCCCAAAAACTAAAGAACAAAGCCACGCATTACATTTGGGATGCTCCTAATCTATAGCGACTGTGCAGTGACCAGGTAATTTGAAAATGCATGCCTAATGAAGAATTCGATGCTATAATTTCAATTTGCCATTCAATGGTTTATGGTGAGCATTTCAGTACAAGGAGAACATCTAGGAAAATTCTAAATTCTGGTTTTTATTGGCCTACCCTTTTTAAAGATTCATTTACCTTTTTTCAATCATATGAAAAATGTCAATGTTTTGGAGGTTAGGTAAACGGCATGAAATGCCTCAGCAACCTTTATTATTTTGTGAAATCTTTGATGTATGAGGGATTGATTTCATGGGTCCTTTTCCCCCATCTTTTGACTTTGTGTATATCCTCTTCGCTTTTGACCATGTGTCCAAATGGATAGAGAGTGTACCTACCAAAAAAGACAATGTACAAGTAGTGTTTAAATTTCTTAAATTCAACATTTTTGTCAGTTTAGGATTCCGAAGGCTGTGGTTAGTGATAGAGGGACACACTTTTGTAATAGAGTCATTGATAACCTATTTTCAAAATTTGGAGTCACTTACAAAGTCTTAATTGCATACTACCCACAAACCAATGGTCAAGCTGAAATATCGAATCGAGAGATGAAGCACATCTTGGAGAAGATGGTAAAGCCATCAAAGAAGGATTGGAGCCTACATCTAGAAGAAGCACTATGGGCCTATCGAATCGCCTACAAATCCCTATTACGTATGTCCCCTTACTGTTTATTCTATGGCAAGGCCTGTCATTTGCCGGTGGAGTTAGAACATAAAGCATTTTGGGTAGTCAAGTGTCGCAACATGGACTTGGAATCTTCTGGTATGGAGTAGAAGCCCTAGTTGCAAGAATTAGAGGAGTTGAGGCTGGAGGCAAACGAAAATTCTCGCATTTATAAGGAGAAAACAAAGTTGATGCACGATAAGATTCTCCAGAGGAAGAGGTACAAAGAAGGGGACAAAGTTCTGTTATTTAAGGCTCGTTTCACTTTTAAACATGGAAAGTTCAACACTCATTGGGATGGGTCGTACTTAGTCACTAAGGTACATAATTTTGGTGTGGTAAAGCTTTTACATAAAGAGACCGGAATCAAACTCAAAGTGAATGGCCACCTATTGAAGCTCTATTATGATAATTAGTAACCTCCGTAATCATTCGATTATTTCTCTCCTTCATTTGTTTACTTATTTTTGCTTTGTGCCTAGTTTTGGCATTGTGGATGCATTAGTTTGTTGAATAAGTGTGGGGGAGAAACCAAGTTAGTAGGACATTAGTTTAGCTTTTAGCTTAAGCAATTTTTAAATTCAATAATTCCAAATGCTAGTTTTATCTCCTGTTTTATCCTTTCTGTGCTTTTCTGCTTTATGCATGATACATCTTCAAGTTTAAGGAACCTTTTCTGTTTCTTTAGGGTAAATTTTGCCTTGGCGAACATACCTCATTTCTTTCTATTCCTCTCGAGTTTATTTCACTACAGTGAACTTCCCAACATTCTTTTTTGTTCCTTTGGGGTTAATTTCGCTGCGGCATGAGTTCATGTCATCGCGGCGAAACATCAATACTTTGCTGTCTTCGCGACTAGGGTTAATTTCGCCGCAAAAAAAGTTTAGTCTGCATAAAATTGACGAGGTGAAATTACCCTTCCACCCCCATTTTCTCTTAACCTTTTGTATTCCCTTTGTCTTTTTTTTTCATTTCACACCCTAAAACTTATTTAAACCCCCAACCCCCCTCCTTTGTCCCTCTCCACATTCTTCGTCGTGGCCATTCTCGTATTTCCTTTTCCTTTAAACTCTCTATGTGTTTTTCTTCAATCTTCATAAGTAATTTCTTCTTTTCATTTTTCTTAGTTTTTGTACTGTTTAGGGTAGATTAAATTTATTATCTTATTGTCTTTTCCATTTTCCCTTTTAGATTCCTTTTCTATAGGATAGTTCACATTACTCGTTTGTTCAGTTATGTTTCGATGTGTATTTCTGTAGGACAATGCCTTGTGGTAAACTCCCTACCCTTATTACCCCTCCTAGCCCTCCTAGTGATTCTGATTCTTCTGATTTTTTCACCTTTACGGAACTAGCTGAAAAAGTATATACTAGGCCTTTTATCAAAGAGCGATCCTTTAGGCCTTTTATCAAAGAGCGATCCTTTCCCTTAGCTCCCCCTGGCAATCCCTTTGTGCAACAACTTATTTCGTCACAACTTATAGGATTAGTCAAACCTTGTGATCAAGGTAATGATAAATTCGTTCGTCATTTCTATACATATTCCAGATTCCATGATATCATGAAAATTAACTTCTGTGGTATTAAAGCACCAATGCATTCACCACCGCTAGTATCTGCCACCATTTCAATCTTCCTCCTATTCTCAGTTGCCATTATGATCAGCTGATCTATAATTATCCTTCGGATGATGTTATCCATACCCTCTGTTAAGAGGGCATCGAATTACATCGACCCCGATATTACTAACTATACCTTAGAAGATCCGATCTTCATCTCGTAGCTCTTATTGGCTTCACCTAGTCTGCAATAATATCATCCCGACCACCCACTTCACCGATGTAACCAAACAACAAGCCTTCCATCTCTACCTCCTAATGATCGGTCGTCGGGTCGATATAGTTGATGCTATCGCCTCCGCCCTATATGACTCTATCACCACCGTAAAATTTACCAATGCCATCACCTTCTCTTATCTCATTATCGATATATTTTGAGCACATAATGTCCCAAAATTAGACACCGACAACTATTTCAACCTTGCCACTCTCTTTAGGAATACCCACCTCAAGCAACCTACCATTCACCAACCTTAGCCCTCTACCTATGGTCACGATATTGGTACAACCTCTCTAGCTATGGCACCAGTTGAGGATGATCCTCCGGCTCAGGACGTTCCTGAGCTTGTGAATTTATGGACCCTCGTTGGTAAAGTCGATGGACTTTGGGCGGATCTCTCTCATCTCTGAGACACTCTCTTTCAGGAGATAGCCAGGCAAGAGGAGGAAGAGGCACTATATGACTGGGATAGGCGATATCGCCGGTGCATAGATGCATTGCTCACCGAGCATTTCCACTTCCAGCTACCATCTGATGAAGATGACCCCCAGAGCGGTGCTGGCACATCAGGAACAGGTCCCTCTGGATCTGAGGACGATCTTCCTATGGAGTAGCTTGAGTCGATTGTTCTTTTTATTTTAGCTAGTTATGCTCTAGTTTTCAGTCTGTTGGATACTCAGTCACATTTTTTCTTTGTACAAAATTCATGGCCAGTTATTTATATTATTCTCATTGTGCTTTTCCCGGTGTTGTTATCAAATAGCCTTCCACTTACTTTTCATTGCATCATGGTGTTTTAATTGTTATTCACATTGAGGACAATATGATGTTAAAGTGTGGGGGAGGTTATTCCATTTTGCCAAAATTTTCTTTATGCATAATTTTTGGCCATTTAATTGCTTGTGCAAATCATTTGTGTGTCCTATGCAAATTTTTAAACTTGGTAATTAAGGTGAATTGCATTTTTCAAGTGTTTCTGTAATTTTTCCCTGTGGCGAACTATTGGTCTCGCCCCGACGAGGCTATCCTTTTTCATAAAAGCAATTGTTTTAATTCCCTCATTTTAATAATTTTCCCAAGTTAGATTCTTTTCACTCCTGTGTCTTAAGAATTTTATAAATTTCAAATTTGTCCATGTGTTTTTGAAAATACCATCTATGTTTTTAAATGATAGTTGATTTTGGTTAATTTCATTTTCAATGTTTTCACGAGAAACAAGTGAAGGTACGCTAAGAGAGTTGCATTATGTGTTTTTAAACCTTGAGATTACTTATTTGAGATACTAACCTTGTTGGAAGGATATTTGGACCTGAATTCTTTCATTTTTTATGTGTATCTGCTTAATTTCATATCTCTTTAGAACTTGTTTTAATTCTTAACCAAAGCTTGATGAACTAAAATTTTGCTAATATGATAGAGGCAATCTATTCAAAACCCTACTTACCCAAACACAAACCCAAAACACTTAACCATTACTAGCCCCTTTGAGCCTTCTTTTGAGTGCATGCATATTTCACAATTAATATGAGTATCTCATTTCTAGTTAAAGTTGATTAAAAAAAAAAGGGTTTCTTTACAAAAGAAAAGAAAGAAAGAAAGAGCTCCAAAAAGTGTATAAAAAATTATAGAAAGTTTTCTAAAAGGAGAAAAGTTATAAAAAAAATATGTTAGATTACATTTGTTTGTTTGTGTAAATATTTTCTTACGCATAGTTGACATTGGTTTCAAGAGAAAAATAATTATGGTGCATGTACTCATTTTTCCTTCTTCCATTCAATCCATTTCATTTAGCCTTCTTTACATTAAAACCTTGAAAAGTCCTCTTGATTCTCAAAATTATAGTTCTTATAGTGGAGAGGTAGAATTATCACAAGCTTATGGAAGAGAATGGACTAAGCAAATTGTAGAGTGAAACTATCCCAAGACAAGTGAGTTGAGAGATTAAACACATTACTTGAGAGAAATCTCTTTTGCTCAATCTCTTAGATTAAATGCTTATAGTGTTTATTTTCTTAGCTGTCTTTCAGTCTGCTTTGGTTGATTTATGAGGATGTAACTTAATTGATTCTCTGCTCTCATTTTTAAACATGGTCGGAATTTTCTTTTACACTTGTATCTGTTTGACTTTTTTTAACCTTTATCCAGGAGTACGAAGGTCTAAGTGTGGGGGAATTTGATTTAACCTATGTTTCCTATATCAATCGATGACAATTTCATAGTTTTTATTATACTTCTTGGCTCTTATTTTCGAATTTTGTGCTTAATTTAACTCTTGAGTGCTTGTCTTGAATTAATGT
>JAOQMP010106833.1:0-14519 GCA_027563575.1 Erythroxylum pedicellare
TTAAAAAATGGAAGTACAAATAGGCATAATAATTTTAACATCTCATTTAAGTAATACTATTTCAATGACATAATTATGTATAATGATTTTTGAAAATTTTATATACTTGATCAAGAAGATATTTTATAGTGATTTCCTTATGACATGTTTTGGTTTTAAAAGGAAACAATCACGTCTTCTCCCTTTCTTATACATGGAACATTATAAACACTACAAAAAAAGTAGGAAATACTGATGAAAAATTATCGACGGAGAATATATGGTTGCCAATTAGCGACGGAAAAGGGAAATCCGTTGCTAAAGCCAATGGGAAATTTTTCATTTAGTGATAGTTGTAGTTTTCGTTGCTAAAAATGGAGGAAAAGCGTAGCGTCAAAATTGACGATGGACTTTACAGAATGTTAAAGTTGCCTTCCGTAATTCATTTAAGAAATCATCCAATTACCAACGGAATATTAGCAAACCGTCGGAAAACTTGCTTGGAAAATTTCCTCCTATCGACGATAGCAATGTCTGTAGCAGAAATTCTAAGAAAATGAGTTTATCGACGAAATTTCCGTCCGTAATTCGTCAGTAAAGTTGTTATTGATATCTCATTGTCCTTCGTCCAGTTCTGTTTAACGAAATGACGTCTTTTCGTTAAATGACTTAGGATTAAAGAAACGACGTTGTTTGTCCTAATCATAAGCGACGTCATTCCTTAATTGCTAGAAGGTTTTAATAATACGGAAATGACGTCGTTTGGGTTAAACATAAACGATGCCGTTTCTTTGTTGCTGGAAGCTTTTAATAATAAGGAAACGACATCGTTTCTTTGTTGTTGGAAGGTTTTAATAATAGGGAAATGATGTCATTTCCTTTAAAACGAAACAACGTCGTTTCCTTGTTGCAAATAGTTTTTATATGCATTATTTCATTGCATATCATAAAGATACAAATTCTTAAAATATGTATTAGTCTTATGTAATTAAATCAAAACAAGCTTAGGGACATATACAAAGTTAATATTAAGTCTTATTTTCATGTCTCATGATATAAAAGAATTTTCAAAGTACAAACGGGTATTCTTAAGACGTGAAAGGATATAAGATTTTCATCTCATAAAGGAATTTTTTTATTGTAATTTAGCATCAAGTGAGAAACAAAGACCAATAATAATATATGGAACAATCAAATAATAATTAGAAAAATTGTTGAAAATGATAATACACTTTCGAAAATGTCTAAAACATAATATTTAAGCACAACTAAGCTACAAAATTGATTAACAACCAACTTTGGTGAAATTATTAACCAATCTTATGACTTATTCATAAGCAACGACATGATTTAATAAAAATAAGTCACAAAATTGATTAGCAATCCATTTTAGTGAAGTTATTAACCAACTTCATGACTTAATTATAAGAAAAAATGAACAATTCTAAAGTTTTGTGTAAATTGAATTTGAATTTTTTTCTAATACCCTAAAGTCTTCAATTTAGATTTTCACAACTTGAAAGTTTAACCTATTAAAAAATCAAGGACTATAAAAACGTATTGAAATATGGCTCTAATACCATATATAGGAAATATATTAAACTAAAGTAATTATAGGATATTTCAACAACATTTTATACTACTCTAACACCATATATAGGAAATATATTAAACTAAAGTAATTATAGGATCTTTCAACAACATTGTATACATCTTAGTAATTAATATATGAATAATAAAATGATTTTAAGAATACTTGGATTAGAAGACATTTGTTATTCTTGAACTTTGTATAATCACCTTTATGCAGTACGTGCAAAATAGAGATAATGACTAATACTCTTCTCTTACTTCCTCCCCTAGCTTAAGTAAGGTTATATGTGATGTAAACATATCCCCTTATAAGTCACTTATTTATAGGATTATGAGACGACAAAAAAGACTTAGGCTAATTAGTCAAAATTTTGGGTCTTAGTCAAAATTTTGGGTCTTATCATTATGGTTCCTTAATAGCCCTACAGAGTAATTATACAACACCTAATAAACTTGTAGAGAAGACCAAGGGCATAAGTGGATCATAAATATAACCAAAGACTTACAAGTATCTATTTAACGCAATTGTAAAGTAAAAGACTAATTAACTATACTTTAGTAAGAAATATTATAGCAAATCCATTTTAAATTTGATTAGGCTTATAGAAATTGTAAAAAAAATTCTTAATTCATAAAGGACATACGCATATGTGAGGAGTCTCAATATTAGAAAATTTTCTTAATTGAGCTATTAGTTATAGATTTCATAGTTTAAACTTTATTAAGGATTAGGAAATATTTTGATCTATAATAAAGCATAAAGAGTTTGATAATTAGTCTAACTAAAGTAAATCTATAATAAAGTATAAAGAGTTTGATAGCCGCACCAAATGTATTTGTTTAACACATAAGATAACAGGAGGAAAGGATGTGCAACTCAAATTTTTGTTTAATTAATTAATTAATATGGACTAAATTGAGAATAGACATTTAGTTTGGAGATCCAATTTGAGTTGTGGTTACTGGTCGATATAGAAGTGTATTTTTATTACAAGGGGACCCTTATTTCAAAAGGGGGATGTCCATTTTATAATGGAAATTCTGCCGAATTTTTAACAAAGTCCTTATAAAATGTGACATAACCGTTTTTTAATTAAAACAAAAGCTCCTTAGTATTAACTTATGATTTTGTTGTGGAGGAGACTTATAATCATATACGTCTTTTATATCTTTAATTTTTATTGAAAAATATATTAATGAGGTTATGAGAAAGGAGTACAACTTTAGACACTTTTATATATAAATACCACCATAAATCACTATAGTAAGATCTTAATTGTGATTTCTTCAACTATTTTGACATTATAGTACCTAGATTAAATATCGTAATGAATTGAGGATGGTAAGGGAAAAAGAAAGAATCATAAAACTAGAAGAGTAGGAGGGAGAAAGACAAGAGAAAAACTTCACCTAAGTACTAGAAAATAAGAAAAATAAGATTTGATGGTTGGTTTTTATAAGAAATTAAAATTTTAACTTTAGATAATCCTTGATTTACAAAAATATTATATCTATGAAACATTGAAGTGTTTCTTTAATATAAAGTAAGCGGTTTAATTAAATTCTTAAACATATGAATCTAAATGGTAATAGAATGTTATCACCATTTAGAGTTTGGATGAACTAGTATAATTCAATAATGTAATGGATGTATTACCATCATCACCTAACAAAAATTTAATTAACAAAACAAAAAATTAGGCAAAACTATTTTATCAGTAGTTAAACAATATAAAAGGAAGAACAAGAAAAAAGATTCATTATTTGTGTGCAAGAGCTAATATTTCAATGCGACACTCATCTAATTTGTGTGAAATATTTTTTTTAGTATGGTTAGTGATTTTGTCTAGATCTATCATTGACATCTCCTCATGACATTCTTTTTCTTTTATACTTGGTTCAGGCAAGTTATTTTGTTTTTTTCACTACGTTTTTGTGAACTTGGTTTAATTTGGGTATATGTTTGCGATATGAACATCCCATCTGAACTTCCTGCATTTGTAATTGATATGACCTGCACGATGTGAAACATGTTTGTGGTATTAACTTCAGTTTATCATTGAAATAATATAAGATGAGTTTGGCTTATATTATAGTTCCAATTACCTTAATATGTCAATCCGTTATTTCTTTGATTCTTACTTCCTCGTGATTAGCTTCTCTTTACTTTTCATGTCAATAATTTGTACGCACATCTTTTAAAAACTAGCTATATGTTAAAAAAATATATTAAAATAAGTATTCATATTTTTTGAATACTTATTATATTTGGCATGAGTATATATTTAATATAGGACTATTAATATTAATAATCTTCTCACATTTATGATTTCAAACATATACGTTCGATCTCCAGGATAGGTTCGTTGTTTAGATTTGAACCCATAAACCTTAAACCATAACCTGTAATGATTGCTCCTATTAGGCTTGTCAGTGAAAAATATGAGGAGCTTAGGAGTGACAACGAGAATTTGTTGTCTTAAATGACAAGTCTTATCATAAATGTGAAGTAATATTTGGCAAAACTAGCTAGTACTAACTCATGATTCACTGTTTTAAATTAACAGTTATGCAGAAATGAGTTATGTTGATAGATCTTGGATGTATAGATGATTAACTGCTGATGGTTACATTAATCCTAAATTTGTTTCAAGAGTTGAAGCTTTTATTCATTATGCATATTCTCAACCTGTATATATGGATGGGCCAAAGATCAAATGTCCATGTAAAAAGTGCAAACACAAATGTTTGCTTCCTATTAATGAAGTTAACAGGCATTTGCTGAGAAAAGGGTTTGTCCCCAATTATTTTGAGTGAACACGACATAGGGAACCCATCAATTGTAACACCTCAAGGGATAATCAAGCAGAATCGTCTGTTAACTTCAATGAGTCTGAAGGGGGGATTCCATTTAGAACAAATTATGAGGATGCAAATGAAAATTCGTACATTCAAATGGTTTATGACGTAAGCTATAATACTTTTGAGGAAAATATGGAAATCTTGAAGAAGAACCTAACCCACAAGTAAAATAGTTTTTTGACTTATTACAGTCAGCAGACTAAGAGTTATGGTCAAATTGTGAGAAAATGATTCAATTGTCTGCAATTGCTCGAATATTAAACATAAAGTCTGAAGGGCATATTTCGAACCATAGTTTTGATAAAATTCTTGAGTGGTATAATGAATCATTGCCTCCTGATCATACAATGGTTGATAGTTTTTACAATATGAAGAAATTGATTAGGGGTCTTGGTTTGCCTGTTGAGAAGATTGATTGCTGCAAATTGGGATGTATGTTGTATGGGGGAGATGATGTGCAATTACAATAGTGCAAATTTTGTGGTCAACCAACGTTCAAGCCTAAAAAGCGTTAAATGAAATAGAATTTAGTACCCTGGAAGCGGATGTACTATTTCCCGCTAACTCTGAGACTTCAAAGCCTATATGCTTCTAATGCCACTGCATCTTACATAAGATGGCATAATGAACACAAACAGGAAGACGGAATTATGAGTCATCCTTCAGATGTACTAGCATGGAAACATTTCAACGACACCCATCTTGAGTTTGCAGCTGAAATTCGTAATGTAAGGTTAGGATTGTCGACCGATGGATTCCAACCTTTTAGTCAATCCAGCTAGCAATATTCGTCATAGCCAATCATAATAACTCATAATTTGCCTCCATGGATGTGTATAAAGGACGCATATATGTTCTTGACAGTGATTGTGCTAGGCCCTTCAAATTTGAAGCATAAAATTGATGTTTTCTTACAACCATTGATATCAGAATTGCAGCATCTTTAGGAATATGGTGTTCAGACATATAACGTGTCTCTGAAATAGAATTTTGTGTTGAGAGCAGTATTGATGTGGACCATTAGTGATTTTTCGGCATATGTCATATTGCCTGGGTGGAGCACAGCTGGAAAACGGGCTTGTCCATATTGTGGCATCGATTCTGATGCCTTTTATCTACCAAACCGGGACAAAGTGTGTTGGTTTGATAATCACAGGAAGTTTCTTCCTCCATATCATCCATTTAGACGCAATAAACAAAAGTTCATTAAGAATAGGATGGTAAAAACACCTCCTCCTCCTTATAAAGCTAGTGAAGAGATTTTGCTGGAGCTCGATAAATTAGGCTTGCTGAAAGTTACAGAATTTGAAGCTGATGAAGTTAATAGAAGCATTAGTCAAAACTTGGTTGGAGAAAATGAAGTATCTTTTGGGATTTGACATATTGAAAAAATAATTTGATACATCATATTCTAGATGTGATGCATATTGAAAAGAATTTTTTTGACAATTTATTCAATACCATAATGAACATTGAAGTGAGGACAAAAGACAATGGAAAATCATGAGTAGATTTGCAACTTTTTTGTAGAAGGAATGAATTACATAAAGATCTTCGCATCAGTACATATCCGAAAGCATTTTACACTTTGGAAAAAAAAAGGAAATATTGTGTGAATGGTTGAAAGGTCTAAAGTTTCTCGATGGCTATGTTTCAAACTTGGCAAGGTGTGTAGACATGAGGAAGTACAAATTATTTGGGTTGAAAAATCATCATTGTTATGTGTTTATGCAAAGGCTAATTCCAATCGCATTTTGGGAAGTGATAACAGAAATAAGTTTGTTTTTCAAAAGTTTAACATCATCTGAAATCAACTTCACTGAAATGGAACTACTAGAAAGGGAGATCCCAATAATTTTGTGCAAGTTAGAAGGAATTCTTCCTACAAGCTTCTTTGATTGTATGGAGCATTTACCTGTGCATTTAGCACACGAGGCAAAACTAGCTGGTCCAGTTCAATACTGATGGATGTATCCGTTTGAGAGGTAAATCAAATTCAACTTATTGTAATTGAAGTTATAACATTTTTTAACTATAAAATTGAAATAACCATATTGTCTAATATAGGTATTTGCATTACTTAAGAAAAAATTCAAAAACAAAGCTAGAGTTGAAGGTTCGATATGTAATGCTTATTTAGTCGGGGAAGCAAGTATATTTTATCGACATTGTTTTGAGCCACATGTTCACACAAGGGAAAGAAAAGTTCCTCGTAATGATAATAGGGAGGAACGAGTGATTCTGATGATAATTTATCCATTTTCACATATCTTGGGTGAGCATATGGACATGTAACAAGAAGAATGTTAACAAAGCAAGAAATTGAGGCTACTCATAGCTACAATTTATTGAACTGTCAAGAGGTTCAACCTTTCATGCAATAAGTTGAACTTGCTGATGTCGGTTTTCAAATTTTGTCTTGTTCATACTAAAATACATAATAATGTATTTAGATTGTACGAGGCATTGTTACGCGAGATCATACCAGACAACACACGGGATGAAGTAAATAATGAGGTTGGAAGACAGTTTGCACAATGGTTCGAGAGATATGTAAGTTTCCACTTACAAATATTCTCATAATTGAATTATAAGATTTAAGTATTGAAATAACATTATACTTATTGATATGATAATTTATTTTTATATAGGGCTTCGAAAATCTAATAGAGAATAAGTTCATTTTTGATCTTGCTAAGGGATCTATACAAACTGTTAAATCATATCCGGTGTATTTCGTTAATGTATACAAATTTCATATAGAATATCATGGTCATAGCATGGCAACAATAAATAGTGGAGTTTCCATACAGGGCGAATTGATGGATTACTATGGTAAAATTATTGAGATACTTAAAGTTGAGTACCTTGTATTACCAATCAAGCGAATTGTGATATTTAAGTGTGATTGGTTTGAGCCAAATCCAAATGTTGGGACAAAATTTCATACCTAATACAATCTTACTGAAATCAACCATCGAAGAAAATTGAGACAATTTGAACCTTTCGTGTTGGTTATGCAAGCCAAACAGGTGTGTTCTGTCCCTTTTCCTAGCTTATGATGGGATAAGTCAGATTGGTTGGCAGTTTGCAAAGTTAAACTTAGAGATATTTTTGAATCACATGGAAAAGAAGAAAAGAGAATTGAAAGTGAAGCATTTCAAGAAGATTCTTATTTTATAAATGCATCTTTCACATATGATGATAATGAACCTTTGAATGATCGATTTAACGAATATGTTGACATTTCATCTGGAGAGGAGGGCGAGGGTCAGAGATCTGAAGAGGAGCCGAATTTTGATTCTTCTTCTTCAGAAAATTCAGATGATTGTAATTTACAATTAATTTATGATAACGATTAATTTGTATTTGTATGTGAATATTTTATTCAACAAAGAAGATCATTTCAAACTTTTCAATATATTGTGTCAAATATTTAATTTAAATTCTTAATCAAGGAATGTCGACATAGCATTTGGTTCTGGATGGTAGTGATTCATTCCGTTGAAAGGAATGTGACAAAATTGTCCCTGCCAAATGATTACACTATGCAGCAAAAATCTGCACTTCATTAAATAATGATCGTTTGCCTTCCATGGCCGATCTTCTGATTTAAGGCGTTTAGTATTATCTGAACAAAACCACTTTCCTTATTATGTACATCTAATTCCCTTTTATGAAGTTATTATATTTATTCACATTTGATGGTATAAACTACATGTTTTAAGCTTGCTTACATCTCGAAGATCACATGTATGCTGAAGGAGGCGGGAGCAATGACACAACAGTCGATAAAGGATCATGGAAATCGGTTGCTTTAGAAAAGTTTCCAATTCCACAGAGCTCATCTGTCAATTCACGTACGTATAAGTTTTCATGATAGGTTCATTTAACTAGTATCTAATATGACAATATGTAAGTTCTATACTAACTGTGTTGTAGGTAAACCGTTTCCTACCGTTTCATCTACAAGTTTCATAATAGTGGAAACATTGTTGCAAAAAGGTGTTCAAAACCTTACACGTGAGAGAAGAACTTTTACTGATTCAATTGGTACGTTCGAAGATGTCAGGACCCTTTTCGAGAATCCAGCCATCGGGGACTCATTTACCTTCACCGAATCTCTTGTCACTTGGAATCCAACTAAATAATTATATCATTATGATTTATCTCTGCAATACACTTGATTCAAATTTAAACTAATTACATTATTGTTCTATGACTGTAACAATTATATTTATAATTGAATTCACGATTTGTACTTCAATATGATAGTCATCAAATCGCAATAACCTATTATAATTATTATGTAAAGCATAGTAATTAATAGTTCAAATTCTTATATTTCCACAAAATTCATTAAACAATGAATTTTAGGTAGAAATATGGGACCAAAGAGACAACGTGATGTAATGCTGCTGAGGTTCAGACGCATATTCGGTGGTACTTATTGTGAGGGTGGACCATCACAATCTCTAGCTATAATGGAATCACCACCTCCACCTCCAAAGCCTTCAATTGCAGATGAAGCATCACCTTTTGCTCCTGATGTTTCACCATCCACTACTAATCCATCATACACTACCCCTATAGTGGATGAAGGAGACGATCACTAGCCTAGAGCTTAGGGACCTGATGGAAGAAAATATATCATAATAGTCAATAATATGTAAGTGACATCACATGAAACACTATATATGTTTATAATTTTTGCAGATGGTATAAAATTATTTGTTGTTCTATTAGGTTGATTATGTCTGGACTGAGTTCCAGACATATGACATTTACATTTAAGGAGAGGATTGATCCTGAGAGTTATGTATGGAAGAAGATCTCTCAGGCCATAAAGGAATTTTACTTTCAGGAGTTTGAGGTACAATATGGAAATAATATCCTTTTTCATTTATTTGTATACATTAATTACATAAAAAATAGTAGATTATAAGTACTCGAATGTTTTCCTTTTAATTTCAGAAAAAAAATGTACTGGGATTTTGGTATCGACAGGGTCATACATGGTTTTTGAGATAGGCGAGCTCATACACGTTATCGTAACTTTATTAATGCGATACACAAGGTTGTGGTACGACCGCCTTATATTTATGAGGGCATATGAAGTCGTTGGTAGTACAATGTTCATATTAGGCCGTAACTTGACCAACAGACATGGAGGACTAGGGGAGACAGTCTTCCCGTTCATACGGGAGGATCACTTACCCACTACGAGTATGCAGAGAGACTTGTAAGTGTCTAACTATTACACTTATATTTTAATTTTTTACTTTGCTATTTTTCAATTTAAATTAATTTGTGAATGTTGTGATGATGGATAATGATGATAATATAAATGTTTGGTGTCATATATGGCTGTCATAAGTTATTTTCTTTGTTTAACAGGGAAGAATATCATAAAAATATAGGAAACTCTGCCGAGATTTTTACAAATTCTTGTTTACTTTAGAACATTTTATTATTATGTAGGAAAAGTCTATGGGTATAAGGCCTACACCCTGTTAATTGTTTTTGCATACTCACACTAAGAAGCATGACGCTATGAAATTCATCAATAGTCAATGTAGGGAACTAAATGTATGTAAAATTCATGGTTTAATATTCTTTCTTAATAATTATCACTTACTAATTATAATATAAGCGTTGCCTCCTAATAGGACCAAATACAACAAACAATTCAGTGACATTCTTAGGAAGATAAGTTGTTTATGAGAGCCAAGCATATTTTAATGCAGTGGGTGGTAGGGACAGTCGTGGAAGGATATTTAGGCTAGGCTCATTTGGAAACACATGTTATTTGCAGTCCTCTATATCCAGTACAGCATCATCTACTAGACGGCCGATAGTGGAATGTATTCATCAGCTTGAGAGCACAGTGCAGACCTTGATGGATGTAATAACTAAGCTCCAAAATGATATGGAGCAGTTGAGGGGGAGAGATAGAGACTCAGACCATCCGCGCTCACCAGGACAATAGGATTGTTGTAGTCATTTGCTTTGAATTTATGTACAATTTAATGTTTTTATTATCAGTTAAGAAATCTTTTTCCTTTATATGATCAATTAAATTTCTGTTTAAACAAAATCAATATATAAAGAAATCAAAAAACTATGCATAGATAATTTATAGCTGTTGACATTGAAATCAAATTTGACGTCAAGATTTTAAAAACAATTGGCATTCAACAAGTCATTTACAGATAGTTAAAGGTGACCTCAGTAAGCGTACAAGAGCTTAGAGCTCTGGATTAAGAAATGGGGTACATGAATTAGGTTTTTTCCAACGGTTTATCCTAAGCCATTAGGAAAACCCATTTCATCTACCGACGGTTATTGGCAAACCGTCATTATATGTATACGTTTTTCCTGCTCATTCACCCACGGTTTATTATAAACCGTCAGTATATGTATACATTTTTCCTGCTCTTTCAACGACGGTTTATCATAAACCTTCGGTATATGTATACGTTTTTATTGCTCATTCACTAACGGTTTATGATAAATTGTCGATATTTGTGTATGTTTTTAATGCACATATGTTGACAGTTAATCATTAACCGTCGGTACCTGTATACATTTTTCCTGCACATTCACTGACAAATAATCATAAACCGTCGGTATCTGTATATTTTTTTCCTGCACATTCACCGAAAGTTAATCATAAACCGTATGTATATACACTGACGGAAACATTTATTTCCGTCAGTAACTATATCGACAGACAAGGATATCCGTCAGAAAAACCAAAATCATCTACCAACGGTTTATCATAAACTGTCTGTAACTACATCGACGAAAACTTGTTTCTGTCTACACAATTTACCGACAGGGGTTTTAGTTACGGAAGTAGGCATCGGTTAACATCATCAGGAAATTATATTACTGACGGAATATCCTTTTTCTTGTAGTGAAATATTTTGTTTACACCTAAATCACGTTATCAAGATGATGAAAGAAAGGAAAAACAATATTAATAGCTTCCTTACCAGAATTATCAAACCCATTAATTGCATTCATTAAATATGTTTTGTTTTTATCTTATATTTCTTCATTAAGGATGGTTTAAAAACATTCTATTAATGGACATGAAAGGCTCTCTCCCTCATTGATTTTGTTTCTCTCGTGCATTCTCTCTCCTGTGCCATCAACTTGTTTTACTTATTTCTTTTATCATGTCTCTTTAATGCTACATTAATACCTTTATGTCTACTTTTATTAGTCGCCATGATGAATTAACATCTTTAGATGAATTGATTTCTCTTAAGCCTCTTGTTTCATTAAATGTCTTGGGTTTTAATTGTAAAATTTGATGCATGATTTTAGCATCATATATTAATGATTGCTAATGTAATAAAGTACTTATGCGTATGAACAAGAATTAGTTTCAATATAACTTCTATTATCATTTATTTAATTTGATATTTATATAATAAATAATTTGTTAGTCATCACAGTGGCCAAATTAGAAAGTTTTATAAATATCAAATTGCAATAGATACATAGTTACCCATTATAAGGTGATGCTTATGATTGCAATGACATAATGACATATTTAATAGGTATACTAAAATTCATTGATACTAAAATATTTAAGAATTGCCCAAAGGTTTATTAGTTAATTTTATATCAATGAGTATAATCGTGATTAATTAGTATAATTTATTAGATATATTTAGGATATCCAAAGATAACTAATATATCTAATCAAAGTATGCATGATTATCAATTATGTAAATATTACTAAGCATCAATTTATGTGTTTAATATATTGTTGTTTTATCCAAAGGAAAACCACAATATATGTTTATTGTTGATATATTTGTTATTTAATTTTAATTACTTGTTTAAATTATAATTAAAAGCATTAACGTAGAGTATTTCTTATATAAATTTTGTAGCATTCAATTTTGTTGCTATCCAATCGCAAGCTTCGTCTATTATAAAGTTTAACAGGCTAAATTTTCATGAATGATGTGATCAAGTTCAATTCAACCTACAAATCCCAGGTCTTGACTTGGCACTCCAAACTGATAAGCCCGTTGCACTTACTAATAATAGCAACGCTGAAGAAAGATATTTTCATGAATGTTGGGAAATATTAAATAGACTAAGTTTAATGTTTATGTGAATGACTATAGCTAGCAATGTAGCACCCCACCCTCTCGAGACACGTACCCAACATCCTGAGTGATGTCCGAGTGCAGATCCTGCAAAGGTGGCATGCTAGAACAGTTAGACTCTCGAAAACTCAGTAAATGTTTTTTTCCACAATTAACATACACGTATGCGGACAACTAATAATCAAGTCGGGCTTAAATTTTTTCCATCACATTTATAAATTGCACTCAAGATCAATTTCACTTACAACCCTTTCCATTTTGGAAAGTTATTACAAAATAGAATTGATCAATACATATAATACAAAAATTTCAGAACACATCCTTTCACATAAAAATTAATGAAAATAATTATGCAGACGCGAACTGATTCCGACCTCTATCCCTTACTTGAATACAGTAGGTATACTCCCGTTTGTCTAATGGGGTACTCTTCTGAGCCTGAAAAATATTTGCAAATTTTGGGCGAGTTTTGCGAACTCAGTGAGTGACCATCCTCGATGGCTCACCCAGTCACATACCATATAATTCACATCATTTATCTAATAATCACACTGGGTCACATACACTTAATCAATCATTTCACATTTTACATTCAACACATTATAATCATTCGTATCATGCATATGCAGTGCACATGAGACCCACTTTCTATTTGTTACTTTGTTGTGCCGAGTGCCTAAACTGTCCGGTATCCATTTTAGATACCGGGTTCATTGATAACTATCCCGTATTCGTTGGGGATACTGGGCTCATTTTTCATATTATGAGCTTTAAACTCTTTTCGGTGGCTCCTCTGGTCATAACTGCCTTTATCTTTCATGCATTCAAGTAGTGAAATGCATCAATCACATATGATCACTTATTCATTTTCACATATTATAAGACCTTAGTCTGGTATTCAACAGTTATGTTGAGAAACACTTTGTGATCATGTATTCATGTTATGAAGAATTTAGTTTATCATATTCACATACAATTAGCACTTCAATATTACATTCAAGCACCAGAAATCTCAGACCTTCATTGTCTAGAATCACACGGACCTTTATTGTCTAGAATCACACAATCAATTCACATCTCATTTATAATCACTCAAGTAATAACATAAACAAAACAAACAGTAAGGTAAGACCATCTAGGTCTACTCATAGTATGCTCCAGATTAGCATTTACTTCCAAATTTTGGAAATGTCTGAATGCGGACGTTTATCCTGCACATCCAATTTATGCAATACATACGTTGCACACACATTAATAATCGCACAATTATAAGCATTCATTTATGCATACGTGTGTATATGGACTATGTATAATGCATGCTCAATGACAATCCTAGGTACTTTATCAACTTCATATCTTATGCTCATTTTCATTTCATAAATCAATCACTCATCATTTCTTTTCTAACATTACTTGAACTAGATACACCTTACTCCTCTTCTTTGAATCACAACCTTAATCATATGAATATCTTTATTCCCAAACAAACTCTTACCTTTGGTACTTTGATGTCAATTATTCATTCACTAATTTACCAAAATATTCACGTAGGTGAACAGTGAAGAGGAGAAACAGAGTATATACAGTGGGATTAAAAGGGAAAGTATATATTTATATATCACTATCAACTTTCCATTTTAATCCCACCGAAAGCACAACATCATCTCACTCTATGATTTCCTTAACTTTCAACCTATCTTTGTTCATCCCCAAATTTCCTGAAATATTCACGTATGTGTATATATATATATACGCAGTAAAAGGAAAAATAGTATATATTTATCAACATTTCAAGATTTTCTGCACTCTCCCTATACAAATTATCAATGATTTTTCCATCTCCAAAAATCTTTTCAACACCATCGTATAACATATTGGTCATCAATAATCAACACATATGGCATACCTGCAATTTCCTCACTCACTTTTCAGTAAACATGCATCTCACTATTG
>JAOQMP010106864.1:0-14515 GCA_027563575.1 Erythroxylum pedicellare
TCATGATTTGTCATAGTAATGTGTGTATTTTGATTACATAAGATCTGAATGATTATATGTGAATTATGTGATCTTGTGTGATTGACCTGGGTGAAATAATCAATGATGGTTCACTCTTTGAGTTCACAAAACTTATAAAAATTGCAACGTGACTTTTCAGGTACGAGACAGGAGACCTAGTTCCTTAAACTAGACTAAAGGAATCTTTTGGATTAAGTTATGGTTTAGAGGTCTGTCAGTTGGCATCAGAAGATTTGTAGCTTATGTTTTGTAGTTTTCCTAGAACTTGTATAAGGATTTGTAAATATTTATTAATGGATACAGTATAAGCTTTTGTTCAATGAATACAGTGTGAGTATTTAACAACGAATGCAAGGAATGGTTTTAATTTGATGACTTTAAATTATGTTAGATGATGCCATGTTAAGTTGGATTTATGTTCGCTCTAACATGCCATTATCATAGGATATATACTTGAATGTCCTTGGGTGCTTAGGTATATATTCTATGGTATAGGGATGTTGCATTGATTCTTCTATCCTCTATGTTATTTTATTATAAACTCCAAATCCTTTACTGTTAGTATTATAACTTAGAAAAACAGCTTCATCTGATCTTGCATTGAACTTTCCAAGATTGTCTTTTGCATTATTTAGAGCGAAGCACTTGCAATTGAATGCTCGAAAGTAAACAACATTCGGTTTTCTTCCTTTCCATAACGTATAGGGAGTCTTTTTAGAATAGGTCTTTCAAGGCACCTGCTAAGTGTGTAACAGACAGTAAATACAGCTTCTGCCTAATAACCATGAGGTAGACTACTTTTATATAGCATTGTCCTGGATATATCAATGAGAATTCTGTTCTTTCTTTCAATAACTCCATTTTGCTGAGGAGTCTTTGGGCAAGAAAAATTATGATTTATGCCATTTTCACTATAGAAATCTTCAATTTTTCTTTTATCAAATTCTCCTCCATGATTGCTCTTAATAGATGTAATGTAGTAGCCTTTTCAATCTTAATTTTTCTACAAAACTTCTCAAAAACTTCAAAAGTATCATCCTTATTTGATAGGAAATAAACCTTTGTAAATCTAGAATAATCATCTTCTATAACAAAAGCGTAGCATTTACCAGCAAGGCTCTGAGTCCTAGTAAGACCGAATATATCCATATGACCATGTTTAAGCGGTTGGTTAGTAGACACAATATTTTTAGGAGGAAAGCTACTTCTAGTTTGTTTTCCTTTTAAATAAGCTTCGCAAACTTGGTTATTCTCAAACTTCAAATTTGGTAGTCCTCTTACTAACTTATTTATGGATAATTTTGATAGAATGCTAATGTTAGCATGCCCAAATCTTCAATGTCAAATAAAATAATCCTTTTCTAATGAAACAAAACACTTAACATTTTGTAAAGACATGTCTTCCAATTGAGCATAATATACATTTTGATTTCTAGGACCAACAAATACAATATTATCGTTAAGATTATCAATTATTTCACAATGAGATGCATAGAAGGGAACTCTATAACCCTTATGACATAATTGACTTACACTTAAAAGATTGTGCTTCAATCCATCATCATAAAGAACATTATTAATAAAAGCATAATTAGACTTACCAATTTTACCAATTCCAATGACTTTCGCTTTGTTTTTGTCAGCAAAGACAACATTACCTCGATCTTTCCTTTCAATATAGTTGAAGTGTGATATTTCACTTGTCATATGTCTCGAACAACTACTATCAACTATCTATTGATTTTCTCTAGTCCCTGTTTTGAAGCATATCTGCAAAATGTATTATCTCATTTTAGGTACCCAAATTTTTGTGGGTCCTTCCAAGTTAGTAGTTTGACATTTTGGTCTCTAAATATGCATTTGAGATAATTTCTTCATTCTCTAAAAGTTACAGGAGTGACTAATATGACCATGTCTACCACAGTAAAAGCACAAAACAGATGAATGAGAGTTACTATAGTTTTTGCTATTTATTAGGTTCCTACTATTTTGGCTATTACTACTACTAGATTTAACAAAGAAGTTTTTAAATGGTCTAATATTATCAAAAAAAACCTTTACCATTCCCAAGTAATGCATCAAGATTATTCCTTCCATCAATAAAATTTGCAAAATCTTTTTCTAGAGAAATGATTTTTCCATCCAATTTATCTTTTTCAAGTTCTAGGGTAGCAACTTTTTCTTCTAATTGTTTTACCTTATCACAATCTTTCTCAAGCAATGCATTTTCTAACTGACTTACCTTCCGTTAGAAGAATTCCTTTTCAGAGACTTTTTGGTTGTTGTCATTTTCAAAAAACATAATTTTAGACAACAAACTCTTATTCTTATATTCTAATGATTTAATCTTATTTATTAAATAAGCATCATTATTCTTGGACTTCTCAATGTTTTTGAAACACTGCACTATTAATTTTTTATATTAACCATAAAGTTCATGATGTGGATCCTTTAATTAATTTATTTTAATATTAGAGTCAGAATAATATACCTCATTGTCTCCTTATTCAGCCATAAACAAATATTGTTGACTTTTTTAGGCTCTTCTTCTTTAAAGTTTTCAAAATCTTCATCTGACCAAGCTGCAATCATAGCTTGCTTTCTGGGTTTTCTATTCTCCATTTTGTTTTTTGAAGAAGAGGACATTTTGGTCTTGTGTGTCCAGGCTTCTTATAGTGATAACATATGATTTGATTGTTTTGTAAATATTGCTACTATTTCTAATGCCTTTTGATAGGAACCTGTTACTTTTAGTTTTCTTGTTTCCTTCTCTTTTCTTCATTAGTTTTTTTTGTAGAAGCGTGCATATTTTCTAACTATGAAATTGAATTCATCATCTCCATCTATTTGCAACTCACTGTCACTTTCTTCACTGTTTGATGAATTTAATTCATCAGCTATTTTTAGTGCCATTCCTCTTCTATATGAAGATCCTTCATCTTGCCTAAGTTTGACTTCATGGATCATCAAGTTTTCTCTTTATCATTTGAGTGAAATAGTGTTGAGATCCTTTGCAATTTCTAGAGATGTTACTTTAGGTCTTCATTCCTTTGGTAGTGACCTAAGAATCTTTATTACAAGATCATCGTTAAGATATACCTTTCCCAAGTTCTTTAAGGTTGTGATGATGTTATTGAAATTTCTGAAGAATTCATATATAGTTTCTCCCTGTTTCATGTAAATAGTTTCGTATTGATGCACAAAAGACTTATTCTATATTTCTTTACCTTATTCGTTTCAAAAGTAACTTGAAGTTTGTTCCACATTTCCTTTGCTATAAAACAGTAGGATATCTTTTCATATTCTTCTGGAGATAGTGCACAAATCAGATAATGTCCTGCTTTGGCATTTAGTTGTACATTTCTTCTATCAGTATCAGTCCACACTTTTACATCATTAGTAGTAGGAGGTGTGGCTCCAACTTTGATAACTTGCCAGATTTCATATCTACAGATTGAAGATAAATAGTCATTCTCTCTTTCTAATAGAAATAGTTATTTTTTATTGAAATAAGCAGGCTTTGAGACAGATAATCTTTCAAGGCTTCTCAAATTATTTTTCATGATTTATCACGTGCTATAAAACACAATAAATATGAATCCTCGCTCTGATACCAAATGATAAAGCAAACACACATAAGAGGGGGTGAATTGAGTGTGACTGAAAAAATTTATAAGTCATTATCAATTAGTGTAACCGATAAGAACCTGCTAAATTTTAACAGAAAAATCTATAAATAGAAGGAGCCTGTTAAAGCTGAAAACAAAAGGAGTTTGTTAATGTTAAAAAAATGAAAAGGTCCTGTTAACGTTAAAAAAAAAGGTACCGGTTAACTTTTAAAAAACAAAAGGACCTTATTAATGTTAAAAACAAAAGGAGCTTGATAATGTTTAAAATTAAAAGGAGCTTATTAACATTAAAAATTAAAAGGTTCCTGTGAATGTTTAAAAAATGAAAGGAGCCAATTAACAAAGGAAACCTCGTACAATATTAAAAAAGAAGGAGCCTATTCTAAAAGTGAAGAAGCCTTCGATAAATTAAACACACACTACAATGCAAAAATTTTAAAAGTTAAGAAAGGGAGAGTGACACAGTTGATTTACACTAGTTCGGCTTATAACAAAGCCTATGTCCAGTCCCTAAGTATTCAACTTGAGTATTTCACTATAAAACTCCAAGTAGTAAATTTTCACAAGCCTCTCTAAGCTCACAAGTATATATTTTCCTTCCACACTCATAGTGTTTAACAAGCTTCTACAAGCGCTAAAAAAATGAATATAGAGTTTGCCCAATGTAAGCTTTCAAGGTATAACAATCTCTCTCAAATAGAGTGATTTTACTTTTTAAGGAACAAGGAGGTTGATATAGATAAAACTTTCAAGAATTGACGCGGCTAAAGCATTTCGCAAATCTATATATTGTTCGCAGGTGCAGTGGCTCTTCCTTAACTAGACAATTTCTTCAACTAGTCATTGCTTCATTTTAATTCTGAGTTGAATTTATATCTAACAAATCTTCGATATCATCTCTATTGGAATTTTCCAATATTCAGACGTTAAAAGAAAAGTTTTGTCAAAAATTTTCTGAGCTAATTGTTCGAATTAGTAAGATCCTTCCAGATGTTCATCATTTTTGATAAGGTAAGTTTATTATAAAGGTTCTTGTAAGAAAGAAGGCATTTTTTCTATGATTTTATTTCATTTTAAGAATTATGCCATTACTAATAAAAGGAAATAACTCTGATTTGAATTTTGATATATTATATAGTTATCATCAAAATTATTAATAACAAAACCTTAAGCTAACAATTAAGCCAATACAAGAACAACATATACCCATGTTACGATCATATATTAGCAGTAATTTTTATGTAAATTAGTGACTTTTGTAATTTTGAAGGAACACAGTTCCAACTCGAGTCAATGTTAAACCTGTGCTAAAATTTATAAAAATGAAAGGGAGATTTTTGGGAGTTAAATGGGAAGCGGCTAGAGAGAGATTATAAAGTGGTCATAAGAACTAAACTAGAGGTCTTGATACAAGACTAAAGTAATTTTAGTGAGCAAGAAGGGATTTCATCAAGATTCAACTAAGAACTTCAATATTTCAAAATCCATGAGAATGCTTCTTTTATCTTGTTTCTTCTTGTTGTTAGAATGTTTTACCTTAGCATAAACCTAATTAAGATAAAGATTTAGATGGGATGAACCAATAACTATTATTTTAGATTGATTTGTTGATTTAACGGAAGACCTATGTTTTATTATAAATTATTCATGATTACTTATTATGTTTGAACTAAAATATGCTAAAGTTTTTGTTCATTTTATATATCACATATAAGGATTAAGAAATTATATGGGTAAATAGATCATTGCATGAATAATAAAAGTCACATGAAATCATAAAGATAAAACCATATAAATCTTATATGTTAGACCCAATTTTTTCATGAAAATTGTTATAACAATTTGATGCATTTTTTGGGATTTTGATTAAAGAGAGATTCCAATCATCATGTATGTCTTGAGAAAGATATGGTCATAACTTTGAAATTTCTAACAGTCCAGGGAACTAGGGTTAATCATCAATCAAGATAAATATAAGCATAAAAAGCTTCTAAGGACTTTTATCTTGATCTTGTTTATCTATTGGTTACTTCAGTTTTGTTTGATTACTTTATTTTGGTATTTTAGACTAGTTTCATTAAGCTTATCTTTATAATTCAATCATTTGCTTTATTAGATTAGATATTGAAAAGACAATTACTAATAATATTAGTAGTCCTCACGGGATCAACTCTCAGTATTTAGCTACACTATACTATAAGAATGATATATGCACTTACCTAGTGATCTTTAGCATAGTTTTGTTTCAAATACACATTATCACAATCATTTTGTTATCGTGGGTTAGAACCTCTTCTAATCAAACAAAGTGGATATGGATAACATTATTGTTAGTGTTATTTTAGTTGAGACATTAAAGTTTACACAAATAATATTTTTAAAAATAATTAACAATTAAAAAAGCTAAAACTCATATATAAATTATTCAATTTATGGAAATAATAAGAGAAATTATATATTGTAATTAATTATCAAAAATTGTGTAAACTTTAATTGACATGTTTATTACCTGTCTCTTACATATTTAATTCAATTATAAAATTTTATCAATTAAATCTCAGAAAAATTCTTGAATAGGTATATAATGAATATCTTATATAGTTTTCTTAGATTTTAAAACATAATACGTAAAACTTTATGGTATATTTGTAAGATGAAGACAGACATTCCTTATGATTTACTTATTTTTTTAAGCCCTCCTATGATTTAATATTCCTAAAAGAAGTCTTTATACTTTGTTAAAAGTTCCAATATATCACTTAGTTTATTTTTTTGTTAAGAAGTGGAAATAAAATGTGGCATGATTTAAAACATGCCATAAGTTAGTTCCATAAAAAGGATGATGAAAAAAACAACAAAATAGGTGTTTATCCATTTATCAAATCAGAGGGAATGTCATCTCTATCCCTTTTATGAAATATGGAGTAAAGTTTCGTCTCAAGTTACACTACTTAAAAAAAACCATTAAAATTTATAGGATATGTAGACATCTTTATTCCATGAATTTTTGAACTTTTTCTTTTATCATTCCTTAAAATAATATTTTTGAACTTATCCGCTTATCAATTTGATTATATACTTTCAAAACATTGTTTAAACATTATTTTTTCTTATAACTTAACTCTTTTTATATATAAAAAACGTCGTGGAATGTAGTGTAGGTAAAAGGTTTCTGCAACGTTATGTAAAACCTCACGGAAAACACTGACATTCCACGACATTTACAAAGACGTCACAGAAAGTTTGGACAATCTGTGATGTTTTTAAAAAATATCGTGAAATCTATAACATTCTTTGAAAATTTTAAAACATCACTGAATGTGAAGGAATACGTGACATTCTTTTGGAAACGTTGCGGATTGTCTTCCGCGACACTTTTAGAAACGTTACTGAATGTCTTCCGAGACGTTTTTGTTATTATTCATATTAATTTTTAATTATTATTTTTTCCCAAAAATCATATTAATTTAATAATTTTTACTTTTAATAATTATTTTTTAAAATACAATTTTTAATCTTATTTGTTTAATATTATTTACAAATTTCAACTTTTCCACATATGGGAAGAAGTGGATACAAATAAACAATTTCCTTTGTAAATGGTTCCACTAAATCAATAATACAATTTAAATAGCTGAAAAGCCATGTCACACTTCATTACTTGTGGCTGACAATACTAAACAATATGGATGGCAAAATAACAGAAATATAAATTCAAAACTATGTAATTTACAAAAACTTATTTCACCATCTTCATCATAAAGTCAAGCTTAATCGTACAGGATTTTCAATAAGGTATCAAATCCAACTTGTCAATGAAGAATGACACAACATCTCTCTAACATGTGGCTGAACAATAGGATATAAGAGAAGAGAGAACAAGGATTGACCTTGAGGGGTTCAGACACACTGAAAGAGACATTTTTTAACCCAAAGGCTATAATAGCTTCAGTCTTGGTCTTACGTGAACCAGAATCCAATCCCTAGAGACTAGCCGGTTCCAAATGATCTTCTGCATCCTGGTTAATACTTCTAGAAAATTTCAATTTGTTATAGGTTCACCATTCAACAAAGCACCAACTTCCTCAATAGCCCTTTTCCTGATGTGGGGATAAATGGTAAGGACATCCATTAGTACTGATATAAAAGAACAATGAATGCCCCCAGGAATTCATAAATAATAAGGAACAGAGAGATCTAACATATCTATACCTTGTGTCTCCATGATCAACTACACGTGGGGAGCTAGGCATGTTAGTAAATAATATTCCTCATAATGGCTTTCCATCAATCATTGTCTTAATACTATAACCATGGGGGAAGGTTTTAGTTAGTTTAGCCTGAAATGTCTTCTTTTGCTGATAATACACTTGAATCAATCGTAAATTTTCTCCACCTAAAAAGAAGGCACTACAGTTCTTAGGAACATAATCTAGCAAAAGGCAACCTCCATAATCAATTCTCTTTCTTGGATATAAGACTTGTAATCATCATCTTAAGTAAGTTTCTGTTTGAACATCAAGATAAGATTTCATTATATTCTCTGAGTTTAATCTCACCAAAGTCTTAAAAAACATTTTACTTTGATCTCATTGAAATCTTGAAGAACAATTTTTTTTAGTATCATTAAGGTCTTCTAGGATACAACTTCAATCCACATCGTATTGCCTTCTTGTATACATAAACTGTCATTAGAACAGGAGATACGAGGCAAGACAAATACATGAAGTGCTTCAAAATACAATTATATGTACACATCAAACATTAGAACTTTGCATTATAATTTTCACCTCGATTATCAGGCCCAAAAACATCAAGAAAAATATATTATTGTAAGTTAACTTCGCTATAATTAAAAAGTTTCCATGTCATCTTGTTGTATACATAAACTATTACAACAGAAAGAGATACTAGACAAGTTAGACTTGCAACTAGAACTCGTGAAGCACTTCAAAATACAAAAATGAGTTTGCATTCAACATCAAAGTTGCACATTATAATCTTCAGCTAGATTATCAGGTCCATAAACTTTGATAACTCCTCTAGCAAATTCTAAAAATAATTGAAAAGTAGTTTGTTTATATGCCTAGGAAACAGGGTTTCTATCCTTTAAATAATAACAATATAACCTATTTAAACACAAGAAATAAAATAATTCTAATGGCCTTTTCATGGTAGATGTTAAGAATAAAATCATTCATTCAAGAATGTTCAGAAAATAAGGGTAATAAATCCAAAAGAAAATGGGAGGAATTTCAAACCCACAAGAATCATAAGTTCCTTCACCTTGCCCAAAGTACCTACCCTAAAATAACAAATTAGTACACAACAGCTCTAGTTTTCATTCTGTCAAGATACAAGTGGTCACTCTCACTTTGCACCTCAGACTTTTAACTTTTCCTAAATCACTTTTTTGATGTGAAATTATAGTAAAATCCAAAAAGTGACAAGAGAAACAACAATAAATGTCCTAATCTCATGACAAGAATAGTGATACTAAATGACCCAATCTCAAAGTTTAACAAATCCAAAACTGAAAGGCAACAGAATAAGGGATGAATACCATGTGAAATGAGGATCAATCCAAAAGAAAGCTAGAAGCAGTTTGACACATTAAAGTAAAACTATACCTTTTGGATCTGTTCGGTGGTGATGTTGGTGGGTGAAAGAGAAGGCATCATAGGAATCATCGGCTGTGGCTATTTTCTTATCTCAAAATGAATTTCAAAAAGCCTCCCATTTCCTCAAATTCCTCATTAACCAAATGGAGCAAAAAAAAGGAGAAGACCTGGACCAAAATCAAAAGCAAAAACTCACGTAAATCACTCTTGGTATTGACGAAGATGTCATGTGGGCAAAAACAAGCCATAGAATATGCACAAACTTCTTTCGAGTCCCATGTTATTTCCTTATACCCTTTCCTTTTTTCAGCCATCAAATTACGATCTAAACAATACACCATTCTCACATAAGTCATCAAGACCCAAATATAAAAATGAAAACCTAAAACAAAAATCAATGACCAACCACCTCATTAAACAATAAACACTCTAAAAATAATGGATAAAATATCCATATAACAAAAAAAAAGTTTACAGTCAATACCTGCACCCATGAGTTTGTCTAGCATAGCTTGTTGGAGTCTATGGCTATAATGAATAGCTCTGATATTTGCTTAATAAACTACTATAGTTGACTTTCAATAGAAAGGGATTTAGGGTTTTGCGAATTTGAGGGGATTAGGGTTTGATATAGCGAGGATTTTAGGAACCAGCGTTGGGGAAGACAAAACAGTTGAGGGTTTGGGCTAGCTTTGAGTTGCTTACTTATGTGTGTAGAAAACAGTTGAGGACTTTAGGAACTAGCTAACGTTGTGTTTTGTTTGTTGTAGAGAGAGGAAATAGAGAAGAAAAGCGAAATTTTTTAATTAAAGGTAAACTTTTTTGCGATATTTTATTCAATAAAACTTCGCGACTTCAATTTTGTGATGTTAAGCGTTACAAATTTATAACGTTTTTATAAAACGTCGCAAAAATTTTGAGCTTTCTGTGACATTTTTTAAATGTCACGAAAAGTCTTCACAACATTTTCTTGTACTGAGTAAATCATGAGTTAAAAGTGTTATTAAAAGTAAGTACTTAACTAGACATAGTTATTTGATTGTATTCCCCTTTTTTAACTGTATTAACATTTGTTTCCTTGAATGTTATTGATATCAATGTTAGGTTGCTTTTATTTTATATTTCATTTTTCTAAAAATCCGTAAAAACTATCTCTGATTTATAGTTGTAAGATTAGTTAACAGTGTTAGAATTTTCAATCTACATTGTTTCTTCGTAGAATCAAAGCCATACTTACCATTATATTACTTACCAATAATTGGTAAACTTGCCTTGTGAGTGATAGTTTTGTGATAGTAAAAACTTTGGTAACATTAAAAACATATATCATCCATGCACTCACAATCGATATATATATCTATTATTAACTAGATTAACATGGTTTAATTTCTTCTCATAATAAGATAAAAAATCAAGAAAGAAGATGTCACACTCCACATGTAAACTAAAATATCTATTAAACCTATAATAAAGTATTAAAATATCTCAATATAATAAAATTAATATTCACTTTGTGGTTATAAAAGATAATAATTGCCACTATAATCTTAATTAACATTTTTAAAAGTATAAAAAAGTATTCAATAATTTTAAATTGACCATTTATGTAATCATAAGGGATTAAATACATGAAAGGAAAAATAAACCATACCAAAAAGTCCCTAAGTTTGGGCGTATTAAATTAAATAGGTATTCTTAATTTTAAAATGAAAGAAGCATGACATAACTAGAGAAAGAAAAATAATGTATCCAACTAATCTATATAAATAAGGAATAATAACATTAAAAATGAAGAAACGAAATGGGTGAATGATTCAGTTAGAGTGAAAACGAATGACTTTTAGTTATTTCTTAGTTTAAGTTATGGATACTTATTTTTGACATTTTTAGCACGATAAATAGATGAAAATAAATGTAAATAAAATATATCCAATGAAGTCACCACCTTAGCATATTAAGGAAAGATAGAGAAAAACCTAAAAACCTAAAATTATGTTCTAACCAAATAAATAAGTTCGAGGTGTCTAATTACAAAAAAGGAAAGGTGTTAGGCACCTTATTTTTCTTGTCTAACTAATAACTTAGGTCTTAAAAGGCATTAAAATTTTAAAGATTTTTTTAAAAAATTTACTTAGGCATAACGTTAATAAAAGTAGGATAAAGAAAGAAAATAAAAATGTGATTAAATGTCTAAAAGCTTATGGTTTTACTTAAGTCCTAAAATGAAATACTTATAGATGTAGGAACTGAAATAAAATTTAAGTATGATAAATGCCTTATAGATTATGATTTAACTTATGGCTTAAGATAAAATATTTGAAGATGCCTAGATTGTATCATAGAACTTTCAATGTAAACAAATTTACATTTTTGATATGAAAGAACAAGTATAATTTGCATTTGTGATGCAATTTAAATAAAATGATAATGAAAGAGATGAAACAAATACACTTATTGGAATGGGAGAAAATATTTTTAAACCTTTTTATTTGAAAAGGTAAAAGAGGCATTGAAAGAAAGGATTGGAACTTTCGAAAGGACTTGATAAAATGGAATGTTAAAAATGTTTGATGTAATGAGCCATTGAGAAAGAAATCAAAATGAATGAATTTAAGTTTAGTAGGCCACAATCTACCATCCAGAGCAACAGAGAAATTAATGAAGACATAGTCCACTAGACTAAATCAGGTGGCTCAAATAGAGAAGTGCTTCAAGAGTTTTGTGTGATAAAAAGATACCACTCAAGTTTAAAGGTAAATTCTATCGTTTAGCGATTAGGCCGGCCATGCTCTATGGAGCGGGGTATTGGCCCATCAAACAAGTTCATAGTCATTAACTAATAGTGATGGAGATGAGAATGCTTCATTGGATGTACAATGCTTCGTTGATGTACAACCTTACTAAAAAGGATAAGGTCAATAATTTAATGGTGAGGGACAAATTGAAGGTTGCTAATATTATGGACAAATTAAGAGAGACAATGATTAGGTGGTTAGGTCATGTTAAGAGGAGACACGCAGACATTCCAGTGAGAAGATCCGAAAGGATTGTACTTGTCAATTGTAAGGGAAAAATAGGGAGGCCCAAGAAGAATTAGGAGGATGTAAAATGATATAGCAATATTGAAACTTACCAGGACATGGCCCATAATAGAAAACTTTGGCATTATAGGATTCAGTTAAAGGATCCCTCGTAAAGAGATCTTAGAAGCCCTCTTTAATCTTTTAACTCTTGCCTCTTATAGTTAGCCTAACAGGTAATTACTTATTGGTATTATTATTATTACTATTAGGGGTAAGGATGTGTGTTACTAGACTTCTCCAAACCCCGCGTCTTCGTGGGATTTCTATTAGGTGTTGTTGTTGTTGTTATGAATTAGTTAAAGATAATGGAAATATGCCCAAATGATTTTTCTTTTCCTAAATAGACCCTAAAATGCAAAAGTTTTGATGAAAATTAAAGTCAACTAATGGGCCTAAATCCTAATTACAATTGAAGGAAAATAAATTAATCTTAATGTGCCTGTACCCAAGTGAAAATAATGAACTTAAATTAAAGAAAAATAATTTATACCAAATAGGTCTATAGCTCAACTAAATTTTTAGATGATAATCTAAACAAAAATAAACATTAAATTGACACTATTTGATCTAACAAACCTAACTAAATTCTGATTCTTATTTAATAAATAATAATAGATTTTAAGAGGGAAGATTAGGCTTTGGAAAGAAAAAAATTAAACTTCTAGAACTAGAAATTATTATTGATTGTTATGGATAAAATTAAGGGCTTTTAATGTTGGACCATTATTAGCATTAATCTTAATGATGAGATAGGCTTAGTTGGCATTTTGGGTTTACATAAATCCCTAAAGCATCACAACTTTTTTCCTTTTAAAGGTGTCCTTTTTTGTAAGTCACAATCATTAGTTTATGTTGATCTATCCCTACAACAATTAAGGTCCAATAACAAAGATTAAGATGAAGATTACAAAGCATAAAAAAGGGACTAATAAGCTATATTGATTTATTATGCCTTCCTCTAACCATATTTATTCCTCCAATGGCAATTCTTTAGGATTAAGTGGATTTTTAGAGTCCAATAAGGCTTGTACATGTGAACCAAAGATGAAATTTGACTTTTATCTCTAACTAAAATTTATGTCGACTTGTAATTAATTCGGTCTTAATCCTCAGTTAATCTCATCCTCTAAAGTTAATAATAAAAGTCTTCTACTTGTGGCTTTATTTTAGGGGTCTATCTAGATTCATTTTAAGCCTAACACTCAAATTATACTAGCTTGGAAACTTGTTTGAAGGATGGATTTGGTGCTTGAATTTGAACATGTCTATAATATTTTTTATACTCCTAAGGTGACAGACCACTTTGAAGAAAGAAAGGAGATCCTAAGAATACGATAATGCCATTAGAGGAAGCATCATCCCATATTTAATGTTATCATAGTAGCCATTAATTTCATCAAGTTTGAAAAAGCAAGCTCGTTCACTCATACTACCTTAGGATAAGGTAAGGAGAGAGGATAAAATTAACCCTAATTTTTGCCAAATCACATAATATGATTTACCCTAATAACTCTCTACTTTAAACTTAACTGTTGTCTCTATATAAGAGATGATGACTTGACAACCTCTACCTTATTGCTTTTAGTTAACATATAGTCTTTAGAAACTCTTAATCTCTCTAACTCATACCCGAAAGAATTAAAACTACAACTTGAACTATCCAAATGAAACATGACTCTCTAAGAAAAAGATAAACTTGAGGAAATGTATTAGTGAAGAGAATGAGTGAAGATGTTTAAGAGATTCACAAAAGTCTTTATATGAAAATTTTTCAAGAAGAAGAAGAAATAATATAGAAGAAGCTCATTTTTTATTATGTCTCAAAAACTTGTACAAGTTGTAGAAAGTCATCATTTGTTACCGTAACAAACATCTAAAACCTTTGCAACAAATATTCCCTTCATGCTAACATAATAATGAGGCTCTAGAATCCGAGAAAGGATCCTCTATCCAATATTATGGTGTCTTATTTTATCTCATGAATCTCAGCCATTCATTTATGTGGGTCCCACATTTATTTATGCGAGACCCACATAAACGACTGGCTGAGATTCATGGGACAGAATAAAACACCACAAAATTGGACAGAGGATCCGGACTCCTAGAATCCGAGACAGGATCCTCTGTCCAATATTATGGTGTCTTATTCTGTCCCATGAAT